>JAQIBA010000032.1:791429-937476 GCA_028293925.1 Brueelia nebulosa | reverse complement strand
CAACACCAAATCGCATAAACGCAATCTTAAAGACTCAATGTATTTTTTAATTATAAATTATGTTCATACAGACGTTTTCATTTGTCAAAAAAATATGTAGCCCCTTTGGGGCTCATCTAAAACACAGAATAATTTATTTTTGTCTCACTGGGCTTAATCATTATAATAAAATATTCGCTCCTCAGAGAAAGACCTTTCCTCTACACGTACAATAAAATACTGGTGTCCCACTGAGGGGCTTCACCCAAAAATATAAACTAAAATATTGGTGTCCCACTGTGGGGCTTCACCCAAAATATATAAACTAAAATACTGGTGTCCCACTGGGGGGCTTTACCCAAAACATACAGAATACAGTACTAGTGTCCCACTGGGGGGCATCACCCAAAACATATAAAATAAAGTACTGGTGTCCCACTGGGGGGCTTCACCCAAAATATATAAAATAAAATACTGGTTGTCCCACTGAGGGGCTTCACCCAAAACATACAGAATACAGTACTGGTGTCCCACTGGGGGGCTTCACCCAAAATATATAAAATAAAATACTGGTGTCCCACTGAGGGGCTTCACCCAAATCCTAATATATAAAATATAATACTGGTGTCCCACTGAGGGGCATCACCCAAAACATATAAAATAAAGTACTGGTGTCCCACTGGGGGGCTTCACCCAAAACATACAGAATACAGTACTGGTGTCCCACTGGGGGGCTTCACCCAAATAATTAAAAAAAAATGCCCAAAGGCCATGCATAAAACTACCCGAAGGTAAGATGAGTATAAATGTAGTATAATAAATAAAAGAACAGGCTCACCCATTTTCGCAGAACTCAAACCTGAGTATCCACATAGGGTATCCAAACTCAATGACACCAGCACTCTTAACTCACTTCACTCATTTAGAACTATAGTGAGTAAACCCCGAAATCATTTACAGAATATTTTAAATTAGTAATTAGTATAAGCAATGAATGAATTTACAATAGGAATAGTGGAAGGAGTATAAATAAGGTTAAAATAATTAATTAATAATAAGAGAATTAATATAATAATTAAGAAATTAATTAATCAAAATTATTAAATTTTAATAAATAATAAATACAACAGAAATAAATAAATGTAAATTAAAAGTAATCAATAATAAATATAATTTATATTTAATGTATAACATGTGAAAATAATATACATATTATTTAAATTATTAAAATGACAAAATTAAATAATAAATAAAGTATACAAATTAAATAGTATTTAAATAAAATTAATTGAAAGTAACTTAAAGTAAAATTAAACATAAAATATAAAAGGAATGGCAATAAAAGCAATAAGCTTTTTATATATAATTATTCTCGCGATTAACTCTTTACTTCCAATAACTTAGTTGTTAAAACGGATAAGATAAACACCGGTTATTATAAAAAAAATAGTTATAAATTCGCTTCATGACATCTTCACACTAAGAAATTCGGAACTGAACTGAGTGAAAACTGTGGCAACAGCGTCTTATATACCCTGACGTGAGGGGAGACAGGGAAAAATGGCGCAGGGAACGGATGGCGCTATATTGATGACGAAAGCAGAGAAAATATGGCCGTTGTTTCGATGAGAAAAGAAACGAATTTTGTTTGGCAACCATGACTACGACTACAAGGTATACGAATTTTAACAAAACGTTGTTTTTTCACTTTTTGGAAAATGCATTCGTTATATCGAAAAAACTAATTTCTTTTATTTGTATAATTATCCGAAAAATAAAAATCTGTCAGATATACATGAAATGCATACAGATCTCTTGTAAATAAAGTAAAGGGTTGGAAAAACCGCTGGGAAACCCATCCGTCATTTTTGTTCATTTTTATCAGTAAAACTAAGTTTTTCAAAAGTATCTTAGTGAGTGCATCCCTTTTTCTTCCTGAATAACTCCCCCACGACGGTCCACAACAGGATGTATACTTCAATGTGTTTTACAATCCCAATTATAAATTAACAACATAATTATTTAAAAAAATTGGAATAAAAAATAAATTTCACACAGATGCAAATTAAAAAACGGGACGTTTGGCTTTCCCGATGAAAATTGCGGGGACACCGGGACAAGAGTTGTGAAAACGGGACTGTCCCGTCTAAAACTGGACATATGGTCACTTTAATAAAGCGGCAAAAACTTCTTAGAGAAAGCCGGGATTGGGAATCCGTTGAAATTGCAAAATCGGGATGAATGGGATGGGATTATTTATTTATTAAGCCTCTATAGAACTCTTAGGTATTATCGCCGCACCGGCATTAGGGCTATATAGAACATTAACAAGAGGAAGGGTAAGTAGGGAAGAAAACTGATTAAATCAGAGAAAAGGTCTCTGAAAGCCGAATCGTGAAAAAACTGTGGTGAAAGAATTTAATTCGAAAAATTGACGCTTCAGAAAACCAACCGAAGGATTTCATAAATGCAACAAAACTGAAAACGGAAATCGCAAAAGCAGTTCTGCCAACTTAGTTTTTTTGCGGCATAATTGTATGCTTTAAAATTTGGCTTTTATTTTTGAAAGGCCTGGAGATACTGTTTTTAAAAAATAGTTTTCAAGACTGTTACTAAAAATGGTGGTTTTGACGTCTTTCACACAACCCACGGATGGAATTCGTCACCAGCAGCAAAATACTACGGTATATGTGAACAACAATAGTCTCGGGAAAGGAACTTTATTCATCGCAGAGAGGTTAGGTTTTCACAACTATTTACAAATTAAAGTAATTTTATTCTAAAATGAATATTAATTTGCAGTCGATTATCATGGATTAGTGAATCGGGAAATGGATTTTCTATAGAATATCCTCACATTGCTCTTCATGCGGTTTCCAGGGATTTATCAGCATTCCCCCAAGAATGTTTATTTTTAATGTTAGATGCGCCTTTGGGGGATGAGGACCAAAACGGTGAAGAAGATGGGGATGCTGAGGGTGATGATTCAGACAGAGAAGAAACAACCGAAATGAGGCTAGTTCCAGATGACGCGGGAATGTTAGATGCAATGTTTCATGCAATGAATGCCTGCCAAGCTTTGCATCCTGACCCTGCAGACAGTTTTTCAGATGGTAATTGTCAAGTTTTAAATGTTTCACCTGAGAAGTCATCAATGTGCTCATTTAAAAAAGAGTGCTCTGTATTTTTCCTAATTATGTAAATAATTTATTTATTTCAAAGTGTGAAGTATAAAGTTCGATTTCATTTGCTTTGATCACTTCGTAGCATTAAAAAAAAAATTAATTATTATATTTTAAATTTACATTAAAAATTTTGGAGTTTTTCAGAAAGGAAACTTTTGCTTCTATTTTCACAGTAGCTGTTAAATTATTTTTAACTAATTAAAGGGCTAATTAAAAATATTAACTATTTGAAAATTTTTCAATGAAACAATTTAATGAAAGAAACACTTAACAGAAATGTGAAGTTTTTGATGTAAAAAATCATCATTAGCCCTTATGAAGCACTGGTTTCATAATTATTTATTTTTGCATAGAGAGATAAAAATTGCTAATTAAAATGTATTTGTTTTATTTAATTTTAATATTGACAGAA
The DNA here is from genome assembly GCA_028293925.1 of Brueelia nebulosa. Taxonomy (NCBI): domain Eukaryota; kingdom Metazoa; phylum Arthropoda; class Insecta; order Psocodea; family Philopteridae; genus Brueelia; species Brueelia nebulosa. The sequence goes on along the minus strand of JAQIBA010000032.1, from coordinate 933,900 downwards.
TTTATTTTCTATTGGACATAGATTTTGAAAATGCTGAAGTTTGATACTGTAAAGCCCACTGTGCGATTAAATAACTTGAAACTTTCACTTTTTATTTTTAGTTTCTTTGCAGTTGACATATGTAAAAAGCACATTTTTATTTTAATTTTTATTTATTCTATTTTTTTTTTTAGAAGACTTCTTTGAGGATGCAGATGAGGAGACTTCCATGGAGGAAGCTGACTCTCAAATGGCAAGACGTAAGGGACCTCCATTCTTGCTCTGTTCTGTTCTGTTCGAATGAGTCGTCTAACATAGTTATTTTTTTTTCAGTCCGAATAGGAAACATGGACGTGAGACGACGCATGGAAGACATGGCGGAGGGCAGGGCGGAGGGCAGGGCGGAGGGCAGGGTGGAGGGGAGGGTGGACGGGGAAAGAGTTGGAAGCACTTCTTTGGGCATTTGGGGGGACAGGGAGGTGGGCAGGGAGGTGGGCAGGGAGGGGGGCATTTGGGCGGGCAGGGAGGAGGACAGGGAGGGGGGCATTTGGGCGGGCAGGGAGGTGGGCAGGGAGGGGGGCATTTGGGCGGACAGGGAGGTGGGCAGGGAGGGGGGCATTTGGGCGGACAGGGAGGAGGACAGGGAGGGGGGCATTTGGGCGGACAGGGAGGAGGACAGGGAGGGGGGCATTTGGGCGGGCAGGGAGGTGGGCAGCATTTTGGTGGGCAGGGGGGTGGACATGGAGGAGGACATGGAGGAGGAGGGCAGCATTTTGGCGGACAGGGGGGTGGACAGGGGGGAGGACAGGGTGGTGGGCAGGGGGGCGGACATGGAGGTTGGCACGGTCCGGGGTGGCAGGTCATTGTTTTTGGGAGGCATATTGCATCGGGACAGCACGGCCCAGATTCCTCTTCCGCATCCGTCTCATACCATTCACAGCAACTTTGACGACGCGGAAAACTAAAAAAAAAATTCATATAGTAGAATATTGAATTTGACATTGCCATCAAGAGAATGAGTGAATCAGTGTTCATTTTTTTCCGCTCACGAACACAGGCTCGTGTTATTTTTAACCGTGATTATTATAATTACAGTAACTATTTTAAAAATTCACCCAAATGAACCCATCTACGGGAGAAAGAACTGAATTTTCTCTATATGTAATATGAATGTTTTTATCTTCTCTCTTAAATTACCATCGATTTTGTAACGTTTTATTTTTTAGAAATAAATTTGTTTAACTTTACTCAAAGGTTATATAAAAAAAGTTGAAAAAATCAATAAAATTTTCGAAAGTAAAAAATAAATGTCAGATAAAAATTTAATTTCGTTGGTTTGAACTTAAATTTTTTCTCCATAAAACCGAAACTGATTCCATTTTCTTCCCTAAAATGTTTGTTTTCCATCCATACTAGTTAGTAATTGAAATTAAGAAATTACAGTATATTGCACTATAATTTATAGTTTTTCGTAAGATAAAATTTGTTACCAATCTTTAATGACAAATATTAAGCTGAGTAGTTTGTATCTAATGTTTTTTTTTCTAGTTTTAAAGTAAAATTTATTTACCATATCCACTTAGGCATTTTTAAAGATGTTCTTTTAAGTCCTCTGAAGTCTTCTGAAGAATTAAGTTTATTTTTCTAAAAAAGAGTTAACATTTTTTTAAAATTATTTTGACTTTTTGAAATTTAAACTGAACTTGAAATTTTAAAATTTAATCTAATAAAATCTAAATAAATAAAAGATGAAAATCATTTGAATTATGGCGCGTTCAAAGAAAGCAGTGGATGTGCAACATTTCCGCTTAACGGCAGCAAACTGCGGCAAACGGTGTTCAATGTCTGTTCTCTAATGACTTGTAAATTTGAGCGTTTGTTTTAGTTTATGCTGTAATTTTTTCATTAAAGGTAAGTCACAAAATGACAGCAAAATAATATTCATTTGATTTTTATATTTACTTAATTTCGTTTTATAATATATTTTATAAAATAAGAAATTTTTAATTTTGTTTAAAATAAAACTATTCTCATGTGCCATTAAACTTAATACGTGTGTTGTACGGATTTTTATATATTTTGTATGAATTTGACTTTAAATATTTGTTAATTATTAATTAAACAATTAAGGAATATTGTTGTTAATTAATATTTATGAATAAAACTAATTATATTGAGTAAATTACTGAAGAGAATAAATTATGGTTATGCTAAATAAATGAATTAATTAAAAACTTAATTAAATAGCAATTTGGGGAACTGTCAGAAAACTGTTGAAAAAAGCAAAATGAACAGTTGTTCTTGCATTGTCCTAAAAATTCTAGATTTTTACATGATTGTTACATTTGAACATAGTGTTATTATTTGTATTTTTGTTGTAAACTGAAAAATGATATACAAAGTTTTGATTAATCGATATCAACACAATACATAATAGTCTATTACTGTAATATTTTCAGGTGCTAACATAAGACAGTGATTTACAACAACCATGGGAGAGAGAGAAGAAGAAACACCAGGGTACTTGCAATTATGCACACTTAGATTTAGGCTCACTCTACCAGAATTTGAAAACAACCAAGATTTAATAAATCAGATTAAAGAAAGAGTCTCCCAGTGGAACATGGTACCATATTATGAGTCCCTTTGTGAAGAATTTCAGTGGCCTGTTGATGAAGCACTTTTGAAGAAGATGAAAGATGAAAATGCGAAGAAATTTGAAGAACTGGAAAATTTAGCCCATCAGACTGTTGATCCAGATGAAAGCACTGGCTCCATTGTTTGGAGAGCAAAACTGGATTATTTATGTTCTATTGGTGACAGGAAGGCTGCAGAAGCCCTGGCCACAGAAAAGTATAATGATCAGACTCTGGACAAGACCAAAAGAACAGATGCAGCCTTTACATTATTTAGAATAGCTTATTTTCATGGATGTGACATCAAAGGAATGGGAAAAGCAATAGAACAAGCAAAGGATTTAATAGAAAAAGGGGCAGGAGATTGGAGTGCCAGGAACAAACTAAAAGCCTATGAAGCATTGTACTGTCTTGGTGTGAGGAATTTTGAAAAAGCAGCCAAACTCTTCATAGAGGCAGTGCCAACATTTGAATCTTATGAGCTGTTAGATTTCTCAAGCTTGGTTAGGTACACTGTTGTTGCATGCACAATAGCTCTGGACAGGAATCAGCTGGAAGCACAGATGAGGAAGGGTGTCATGGCACAGGCATTGAATGCACCTCAGGAAAGGCCTTTTAAACTTTTTTATGAGTCATTCTACCAATGTCAGTATGGAGACTTCTTCCAGCATTTAGCAAGGATGGAAACTGACTTGAAAATGAACCCACTTTTGAATCCCCACTACAGATATTATGTGAGGGAGATGAGATTGAGGGCATATGCCCAATTGCTCCAGGCTTACAGAAGTCTGAGTCTTCAGGTCATGGCTTCTGAATTTGGAGTCTCTGTTGAATTCATAGAGAATGAAGTAGCCAGGTTTGCTGCCGCTGGCAGACTGGCTGTTAAGATTGACAGAGTGGCAATGAGAGTGATATGTGATGCTCATGCTGAAGGATGCCCTGCTGTTGCTCAACAGAGAGCCCATTTGTATCAGACCATTGTCAAAAGGGGAGATGTTTTATTAAATCAATTAAAGAAAATTGCTCGAGTCATTGATTATTAAGAATTGTATTTGTTTTTAAGTTTAGTAATAAAACATCTAAATGATCAGTTTTGTTTTTTGAATCCACTAAATATGGAGCTCATTTTTTAAATTCAGGAAAAATATGCATGTGATTTAATTTGTTGGTCTGGAAAGGATTATTATAATTTGCTTTGTAAAGTCTGTCATGTTTGTTGGGAGATGTACAGTTTCATCCTGAAATTGTCTGTTAAAGTGGATCCATTAATCCACTATAAGAGCTGTGATGGAAACAGTAAATTACTGAATAAATTTCAGTTAAAAATATTTCTTTATAAACTAAATATAAATTGCCCTAGATGAATAAGATTTATTTTTAAATCAGAACTCCAGTGAAAATATTAGGGAACTCAATTTCAGTATTAATTTCCAGTGAAAAATATTAAGAGAGTGGAGTTAATGAATTTTATACATTATCAATTTCTTATTATAAAAAAAAGAATTGTGATTACCTTTTACAGTGTAGTGTGATCATTTCCATATATTCTGTTTCCTCATTTCAATATTGTAGAGTTGAGCTGATCTTTTTTTGAATCTATCAAAAAACCTATCGTTTTTTTTACTTAAATCATTACCAATTAGTTAATATAATAACTCATGAATTAAAGCTGTATTTTTGTAAATATAGAACTCATTTGTTTATTTTTAAAGGAAGGAATATCTAAAATCTATTTTAAAAAGAACATGGGTTGATGATCTGTACAAATCGAATCGAAAATGCCAAAATTCTGTTAATATTTCAAAAAAAATCTCATTATAGGGCAATACCCGAGAGTTAATGAACTTAGCTAATATCCTTCAAAAAAAATTAGTGCGGTCATTCGGCTTGCTAATAAATTAGTGAGCAATTTAACTTTTTCACAATGATCGCTCAAGAGGTAATAAACTCAAGAAAAGTGTCGGACCTAATCACTCTCAACATTACATTTTATTTAAAATTTTCGGATTATATTACGTCTTATTTAAAACTCCTACTGAGTAATTATTGCGTCCATGCCGATGCAAGAAAGTTAAAAAATAAAATTGTGCACAAACAGATTAAAAATTGACAGTTTAAAAAGGTGGAATGCAATTTTCTTAGGGTGGTAGCACTGAGTGAGTGCGCGCCTTTTCCTCTAACGTTTCTTTAAATTCGTTAATTATGATAAATCTCTAAATGAAGTGTTTGAGTGAAGATGAACAGTATTAAATCAGGTAAGTGCATAATTTTAGAAAAAATTTAGTTTAAGCATTTTTATTTACACTAAAAAGGTAAAATATTCGAAGAGAACAAAATTTTATTTTTTTAAAAAACATATTTATTTTTCGAATATTAATTTGAAAACAGAAGTTGGCTTTTTCAGGTATTTGCTTAATTTATATTTCCGCGATGGGTTGCATTTGAGTATGAAAAATCCAAGAAACATGGATTATGAGTTCCATAATATCCACAAAAGTAATTTTGAGTTTGTTAAATTATCTGTTAGAGACTTTTCAAGTTTACAGGTTCGTAAACTCCAACTAAAGTTTCTCAGGATTTTTTTTCCAAGAAAGAAATAAAATATTATCATTTACATTTCTTTCTGCTGGAGCTTTTACCTAATGAACGATAAGATTGGGCTTTTAGGTTGTCAATTTTATTACCTCAGCACTCGCCATTTTCATCCTCTTTCTAAAGTAAAAATTTCCAGTGGAGAGGAACGATAAAAAAAGTGACAATAATTCCGAGAAAGCAGCATAAATGAAATAAAAATTATAAAAAGCTTTCCAGGAGATTTAGCCGAGAAAATTGCAAAGTCCTGTAAACCTTTCTTGGCGCGCTCACTTCTTTTCCTTAATTTTTTTATTATTATTTTTGAGTGACGTCAACGTCCTAAAGTCGCATTCCGTTTGAATATCTTGCCGACTTGTATTCAGTTACTCGGGTCGAATAGTTGCGCCAAAACGTTTAGTAAATCGCTCTCTAAGCTCCGAAACTTTTCTCGAGAACTGCCCTCGGGAATTCATTTCTCTTCTGGTTATTTCCCGGTCCGTTTCCCGTTTTTCCCAGAGGAAAGAAAAAATCAAGTGGGCGGTTTTAAGTGCAGTTGCTTCAACTTCAACTTAAAATAGTGCTCATCGGAGATGACGTTGTATTTCGAGTAGAGTCTTGTTTTCAGTGAGTGATTTAGAAGTTTATAGGATTACAAAAGTGGTGACTGGAGACGGATTCGGAGGGGAAGGAGTTACCTTTAATTTTATCGAAACTTTCACACGTAATTCCCATTTCCTTTTGTATCTTCTTGGGTGGACAAATAGCTTATTTTGTTCACATTTATTCCCTGTGTGTCCTCACCGAACACCCAAAAAACATACAGAAACGTTTCAGTAGTAAAGACTGAGATATAATAATATCAATAAAATATAACTGAGATATAAAAATTTGGATAAGTGAAGTATTTTTTATTAAAGAAGTGTATCGATAAATCCACTATAAATTTTTGCATTTCTAATGAGAGATTGTGTTGCCTTACCCTGTCATTTTAATAATAGAAGAAAAGAAAGAAAATTTTCGGATTTTAGATTAGAAACTTACCCCATTGAACAGCAAAAATGAGAGGAATGTTGAACTTATGTTTAGGTTCTGTCAGTGAGTGGAAGAGGAAAGAAAAAATATAATGGGGCAACAGAGAAGCTGAGAGATTCCTAAAGCCTTACTAAAGGGAAAATAATATTGGGAAGTAGATATTGTTGCATTTTGATGAGTCCTATTATGGATAATAAAGAATAGAATGTCAATAATAAAATAATAAAAGCGATCCTCAGCACTTTCTCTAAACTGACAGTATGGGAGACATCTCTTAAGTCAGTGATGCCCAAACTTTCATAATGTGTGGGCCAAAATTGAGTTTGGTGTAATTTCTTGGGGTACAAAGTATGCGAAAATTAAATATGGATTTTTAAAATTAGTTTTTACTCTCTTCTCATTTTCTGCTTTTCTCTTTCTTCTCATTTTCTTCTTTTCTCTACGTTCCTGCTCTCACGGCTATTGCCTTTGCTTCTTTTTTCCGGCTTTACCCTTTTCACATTTTTATGCAAGCAGTCCTTTTGACTTATAATGACCGAATGGATTCGAACGCTTAAGCGTAAATTTAAAATTTTGCCGAAACTTCAAATTGAAGTTATTCTAATATTAGAATAACGCCATATTTAAAAATTAAAATAGACTAAAATCACCAAATACATATGTGAATATAGGAATTAAAGAACGGGCTACATGCAACACCTTCACGGGCCGGATATGGCCCGCGGGCCATAAGTTGCCCATCACTGTCTTAAGTATAACCTAATTTTTACAGAATGTTGCCACATTCCCGTTTTATACCATTTTAATTCTATTATAAGATATCCCCTTTAATGCTGTTTACTTTGCTAATTTTTTCTATGGATATATAAATTTCCTTAATTAATTTAATCATATGATATTAATTTCTTCGTGAGAATTAAGGATTGGTTATCATTCGCCTGATGGGTTTTCTCTTTCACCGACCCATTTTCAAATCGATCAGATGGGAATATATTTATTCATAGTCCGCCTGAATAATCCTCTTGGCGTAATTTTTGGTTCGAGACGTGTTGATAAGAGTCTTCTCTTTTAAATCCGAAAGCTAAGAATTTTAACCTTGACATTATTTACTTTATCGAATGAGATACTAAAGCCTGCAATAATTTCTATTTACATATTAAAAATACTCTCCCCTAAATAATAAACAATACGGGCTGCTTTAAGGATTATTCGGTTAAATCGATGGGACAGATTAGCCCGAATGCGTGTCGGCCGAAGGTCGATATGGAAATGGGCCTAAGGCGTTTGGGGGCGCCCGAGTTACCGTTTCGGCTTTGCCAGGTGTTAGGCTTCAACGGGATTTGGCCTAATTGAAATAAGTGGGAGAGCTTTTCCATCGAAAACTCTTTTATATATTCAATCTTACATCGAAAGAGGAGAAAAGGTGAACCGAAAATAATTTTTTGACCTGGATATGGTTAATCTCGGGAATTAATAATTTGCCTGTAGTCATGCTATTATAAAAAATCCGTTGCCAAAGGGGTTGGTTTTTTGCTTAAAGGGTATTTTGCACGCTGAGGAAAAAAATTACCTCTAAACCGATTCTAACTCAAATTTTTCAATAACACATAAAATGTTTTATTCCCATTCTCGGTTTTTGCAATTCAGATGTAACATCAGAAGGATTTCCAAATAATCTTTCAATTCTCATTTGTTCTCATTATCTCAGTTCTTCCCGATGACAATGCCCTAAAAATAAATGGCTTGGAAATAACAGACAAGTTGAAGAAGTTTATCCCGAAGAAAGAATTCCGTTATTTCATCCGCTAGTTTTAAGCAAAAAATCGGTGGCTTTTGCTTTCAGCATAAAACTCGCCCACAATGGTTTGTTGAACCAAACGGAACTATGTCGATGGGTGTCCGATGGTTTGGTGGGCAACAAATCTCTTCCGCTGGCGCCTCATCAACCAAAAGCCAACGACCGACCTCTAGGTGTGTTGGCGATGGTCAGGAAGTAAACAACCGTGGCATAAACCCTCATTCTTAAGATAAAAATTGTTAGGTCTTTTGCAATGAGTGTTTTCCTGAGGTCCCGTTTTTTTTTACTTTTGGTAGGGGTCACCCGGAGGAGGGCAGCCTTGTAAGAATTCAGGAACCACATGGGTAGGGCTATTTACTCCTCTTGTTTTTTGGGTTTCACTCCGTTAACCCCTGAGGCATATACTTTGATCCGGGAATATCTGAAATGAACATAAATCTGATGGTACACACCAATAGAATCACTTAATTGTGCAAGACAAAGTGGACGTCTCGCTAAACTGTTTAAAAATATGTCTGATCTTCAGTTTTGTTTTTATTTTCATTAAAAAAATAAACATGTCTATTTATTAGTCTCTTTTATATATTATTCTGGGCAAGCGTTTGACCAAAATCTCATTTGGTGGGAGTCAATGATTTGGTGATATCGCAGTCCGCTTGCTAATTAGTCAACCCATAATTCTCTTTAAGACGGTTTTGGAAAGGTTGCCTGACCAGACTTTAATAAATCTCTTTACTATTCAGGTAGAATTACTCTTAAGAATCTCTCAAATCAACGCATATTTTCAAAGAAAATGTTTCATTTCAAATGAAGGAAATTTTCATTAATTCTTTTCTCATTTCAATTTGTTTTATTTCCATTGCGTTAATATTTATAAAATTAATTCACAGAACTAAAAATGTTAATTAAAAGAAAATTAATTAAACAGCATCTGAATACTAAGTAAATCACCCTCGGAAAATAAAATGCAGTTTCTCTGGGATCGACCAACCCAACTTTCTCCCCTGCTGAGCATATTTCCATACTTTTTAACGCAAAAAAATTCACAAATGACTTTTTTTAAAAACTGAATCAGCAGTTTTACATGGATAAGAGATTTCTTTATTTTCTCCCTTTAGCGAGTATCGGTGAACATACGGACTTCCTCAGGAAGTTTCCTTCTTACAATATTGTTTTGTAATCAATGTGGTTTCATTTTCTCGGGTTTTTAGATTTAGGCAGTTTGTAATATAAATTGTATTGTAGTTGTAATATCATCTGGATGAATTTTTATTGTTGAGAGCAAAGCTTTTACTTACAAAATGTCTCGTGAGGGGAGAATGTTAGTATAAACATTGCTGACTTCTTCATTAGTAACACCAAACTTTCACTCATGCACTCTCCCAACAGAAATCCAACAGGAAATTGCTTTTCGATTCCTTCCGATTAATTTGTGCACCAGAGGTTCTCAATGCACACCCATCAAACCATTTGCTAAACACGGGCTCAACACCCTGGCTCACGACGATCCCTCTGCATTGTCTGCGGGCGAGTTCCTCAGTGAGTGCAATACACTCCAGGGGTGAGGCTGGCTGTGCTAGGGTGACTTGTCGAAAGGTGTTTCTGGCGTTAATGTTGCTGGCTCCTTGCTGGAGAAATTATTTGGTGTCCGGCGACGATTTTAAAAGTGCTTTCTTTTCAGATTGACAGATTCTGAACAAAACCGTTCGGGGAAATTTCGTTGGCGTTTTAAAATGGAAATGAGGAGCGATGAAAGAGGAACATCACAATGGGACATTTGTCAAAATGAAAAGTTTTTAGTGTGCTTATTTATGATTCCGAGAGCGAATAGTTGATGAAGTGAAAATTTAGTGCCATATTTATAGTTATATTTAAAGTATTTGTGAGCCATAGGATTATAATGATGGATTTCAGAAAGGGGAAGATGCCAATGGTTTTCGACTCGAAAAATGTCCGATTTGCGGATATAGAAAAAATCATCAGTAGTTCATTCCTGTAAGTATAATTTATTTTCTTAAATCCACTCCCATAGGGGAGAATATTTTGATACGAAAACGCCGCAATAACTGAGGACCTGTAAAATTGTTTTGGGTTTGAGTTTGATTAGAATTTTGTTTCATGAATAAACATTGAAGCCTCGAGCTGAAGAAAGGAGAATGGTGCGTTTAGAAAAGGGTTGTTTTCTTTCAGTCATTCAAAAGAATCCGTCAAACCCGATTAGTAAAGACTTGTCAAAATTGGAGGTTAGGTTTTGTTGTGTTTGGAGTCGTGGAGAATAACCAGTGTTGCCAACACTGACCCCACGATTGCTGCCAACTCCAGCGATACGTTATTCTTTTCAACTGTTTTTTTTGTCAAACCTTCGGGTTGATTTGATGCGAACCATTCCTTTGAAATTCATATTCAGTTGAAAGAAGAACACTGAGGGAGAAGAACCCTTTCCTAATTTTAATATTCTAGAAATCGGTTTTAGGTTTTTAAAAAATGAAACTTCTAAGGGTGTAAAGGTATTGTGTATTACAGATTTTATTTATTTTATTCTTTATGATTTTCTTCTCATTTTTATATCTTTTAAAGCATTTTTTTCTTTTAAGCTCTTTGAAGAAAAGTGATTCTAATTTAATTTCTGGTAGTTTAGATAAAAAAATTAATTATCCAAAAGTGAGTAGGATGAAAGATCAAAAAAAGAAGAAAAATGAAGCACTGATTTTTTTTTAATAAATATTCTCAGCTCGTTTCGAACCAATCTGATAAAATTTAAGTGCCCGAAAATTTTTGGCGAATTTCTCAATAAGTTCTGATTAGGTTAACACTGTTCAAAAAGGGTGCAGTAGTTATTGGATGGAAGGGTATAATGTCAACCTCGGGCATTTCTTTAAAATTCAGAGTATCCTTTTCTCAAATTTCTGTAAAGGAAAAGTTGTAAACACGAAGAAGTCCAAATACCCGAGTGACTGTATGCGAAACTTTTTAAAATGCTGCCGTTTCCATGACGCCTACAAATGTGCACTTGGACCCATTCCCTTTACCCCTTTCATATTGATTGTTGGCTTCTCCATGGAAAATCCCTTTTCCGATGGTTTCTTTACCGAATGCGGTTTATTATTTAGTTTCTTCATTTCGCATTTTTTATATAATTTTTTAATAATTGACTCTGTTCAAAACTTGAATTTTATAACAAAATTAATTTGAAATCACAAATATTCGAAAGTTGAAAGCAAAAGCAGTTGTTGAAGTATTATAACTTTTGTTTCAATTTTTAAAATGTCCACTAAATAGTGAGAAGAGACATTAAGCCGATAAGTCTTCTAATCGTAAAAATATTATTATTTTATTATTTCATTAAATCATAATTTATTCTTTTATTCTAATCTACTTTTAATTCTTTTTTAAACTAATCATAATTTATGATTTTTTTTAGTTCACATAAAAATTTACTCATATTTTATGATCGAAACCATTTGAGAATAATTTCGAATTCGAAATAATTTTGTGTAATTTTATATTTGACTGAGAAAAGATTATTAATCTCTGATAAACAAAACGGAGATTGTGCGAATTAGCAAAAAGGGGTGAATAAAAATGAAAGGATGAAAGGTAAAATTAGTTAAAAATGAAGGAGCTTCGTTTGTTAGTGGATTGGGAAAACGAAATGTGAAATAAAGTTCTGCAGGGTTTCTACCCAACTTTTGAAATAAGAGTGACACACGCAAGGACATCGTCGTTAATCCTCAAACGGGGCAGTAATCACATTTTCAACATCTCGACAAAGCGTAATTCAAAAATCAACAAATTCAAACCAAACAAAATTCACATGATTGAATCCTGCTCTGCCCACGTACCCGCTGTATCATCCATTATCTCGGGACAAATTTTCCCTCCGCGTGGGAATTCTTTTCCGAAAGCAAACGCAAATTGGGAAGAAGGTTCGGTTTCAAGGCCGCAACACTCATTATCGTAGTGCTCATTAACCGGCCACGAGTAATCCAGAAAATAACAACTGGATCAAGACGTTTGACAGCTCTTATTCGCTGGAAGACGCAAATATGTTCCCCTCGCTCCGACAGGAAGACGATCCCTTTTTATCTTGGCGAACCCGTAGATAATCGTCAGTCGACCCGGCCATGGTCAGAAATGTAGCATGAAATCCAAATGGCACTAACGTTTTATTATTGTAGTAAATACAGTAAAGGGAAAATTGCCAAGAGAACCAGAACTGCGAGGGAGCTTCACAACAGCACAGTCATGCAAAATGAGTTAGAGTGAACGGTTTTATTTTTTGTATCTCAACACGTCCACATTTGAATCTATCTAAACTTGGTTTTAAATTATGTCCTTTTGAAAAGAAGTCAAGATGAGTGATGCTGGGGGAAAGGGGAAGGAATCTCCAGACCCTTCGACAAGTACCATGAAGCACCGATTCAATCGATTGCTGTCCACCATCAAAGGGTGAGTCGAAGCGCATTGAATTATTTATTTGACGAGAGCTTAGGAGAACGCCGCAATTTAGAACCTTGAAAGAGTCCGTTCGGTTTGAAAAACACGCAAAATCTATTCGTGAAGGTTACTCTTCAGTTTTATTTTCGTTTTGGCCGAGGATCGCATAATCGATGTTGTTTGTTGCTAGTTTCAAATGATTTCGTATGAGCAGTTGGTTTGATTTTAAGGTTGTTAATGACCGGCAGCGTTGGGGTGAAAGCTTTACTTTGTGCGTCGTGTCCGCAGTAAATTTCAGCCAAAGGGAACCCGTATATATTTACGGTGTAAATAAATCTATGGGGGAAGAGTGACTAATGAGAATCTGCTTTGGCAGGAACGTAGCATTGCTTAAATCTCTAGGGAACTCGGCCATCTTGTTCACTGTCGCAAGAATCTGTGGAAGCTTAACAAAACGAAGATGACCACTATCTCCGCAGACGTCAACTGCTTCCCACATCATTTTTGTTCAATCAATTTGTTCTTTTGGTATTTTGAAATGTTCGCGATACGGTGAAAATATTCGGTATCAGTTATATCATTGATTTGTGATATCGAAAGGATTTGTGAAGAATTTGAATCGTTTTCTAAGAAGTTTTTAGTAGACATTGGGAAAGTCTTTGCATCAGAAGGATTGGCATCAGACGGAACAACAGGAAAAAGACTCGGAAAATAGGAAGAAAATGACGAAAATGAATAGGCCTAAATTTAAATTGAAAAGCAGAAGACAATGGAAAAATTGAAGGTGAAAGACGGGAAGAGAATTGGATAATTGCTGAAATGCTTGAATTTTAAATGGGATGAATGAGAATTCAGCTTAATAAAATATGAAAAATGAAAATCCGAGGTTAGTTTTTAAACTATTCAAAAATAACTTTTGCGAAATGATTTAGCTCCCCAAAATAATCTTCAAAACGACAACATGGTGGAGTTTCACCTTTAAAATATAAATACTTCATTGAGTTTTATCTTCACCGATTATTTGCCAGTAGACTCTTTCGAAGCCAAAACCTAAAAATTCCGACAAACTCTGTTTGACATTCCCAGTATGAGCACTGCCTTACTCCCAATCACCGACATTACCAGAACTGTCAGCTATTTTGGTGGCTCTTTTTTTCGGTCACTGCTGACTGCATACTCTAAACTCGCGTCAGACCTAACCATTACCTGCGCCAATTTGATCAGTGCAGAAGACTTCCTCAACATGGAAGGAGGCGTTTACTCCGGAGGAATTCCAACCGGCACTGACTATGCGATCATGCTCGAGTGCACAAAGACGTTTTGAGTGGAAGTCGTTGACCTGAAGAGCCTCCAAAGTCCCAAAATGGCTTTGTGTATCAGATCTAGTAACCCTTAAGTAGAGCCCCAGAGAAACTGGAACTCATGTAAGAGCTTGATTTTGTTTTTGGAGCTGGGGTTCAGAATTCGAGAGTGATCAGTACAACCTCTCGTCACCCTCTACTAAAATGATGTAAAGTATTTTAATCGTTGACGGCCTCAATCGTCAAAGTAATGAATTCAAAGTGACTGAAACCAAAATATCAGCAGAAATTTGCATAATTGAAGAAAATATTTACGCGGCCGATAAACATCTGCGTTTCAAATCCGTTTATGCTTTTCCTGTCGGTGTATCAATATAACCTTCCTTTATTGTGCAATTCTTTCCACATGCTCGGTAATGTCGATGGTAAGTCAGTTCGAAATTTGTCACCGATTGGAACTCAGTTTATAAGACTTCTTCAAGGAATAACTCTCTGTATTCAACCCCACATTTTCGACCATCTTTTTAAAAATAATCCGATAACATTGTTATCTCTCTATGGCAGTCGTAATTCGAAATAAATTTAAACTCCCTATTTTCCTTAACATTTAAAAAATAAGCGCTCTAAAAATAAAAATTATATTTCCCAGTGTTTTCCAATTTTTATATTGCATCAGGGTAAACACAGCTATTCATACAATCTGATATTAAATGTTAGTACAACCCTTCGAGCTATGTCGAACCTTATATCGCGATAGACTCCAACACTTGTAAGTACAACAGCTGAAGGACTTATCCTCAATCCATGTTCACAGGATGTGCTGCAGTTTTTTGTTTTCCTCTCCCATTTATCCGAACGAAATATTTATTTACAATTACAATTTTTCATTGAAATTACAAAGCATGGGCTTATATCCTCTAGATAAACATATGACGTAGAACATAACAATAATTTTCATTACTTTATGACTTTGAGAAGGTGGTTACTAATATTCATATGTGTAATATCATAATATTTATAGTTTGGGTCGAAATTTTTCACAATGCAGGGAGAAATTTAGGTTTAAAAATAGTTTCAGAGAAATAGGTTGAGCACCCGGAGGCGAGGAAAGGCTCAAATTCGATATCGTTAAACGCTGTCCCCGAATTTCAGTACCTGCCAACAGAATGGAGAAGGCTCAAGACGGTAATAAATTAACAGGTACGCCGGGTTTGAGGCAGGCAACATTCTGGCGATGGTAGAGGGAGCGCGTGCGGCCCCGGATCAATAAACGAACATCGCAGTCGCCGCCGGAGACTCAACCAGAAAACATGGACATTTTTCAAGTTCTTCCATTCTGTTTTTCTAATTTTTCTCTGGAACGATTTTCGTGGAACGATCTCGCTGATATCCGGTGGATGTGGTGAAAAATCTGGAGGGAAACGCGAGGAGAGGAGTCCGAGGAGGCCTCCCCTTTCCCCGGGAAAAGGATTTCATCCAAAACCCGCAACAATTATTTTCTTCTTTCGTTGAAAGCGTTCGTCACGCGCAATCCTCAAAGCGAGCGCTTCTCATTTCCCCTTCTGAACTTTCGGTTGATCTTTTCGCTTCTCGCTGGCCGCGTTTTCACATGTAATAAGTGAAAAATCAAAGTGTTCTGTAAAAGTGCGACAAGAGTTCGTGCTCTCTTCGACTGCGGGACAATGTGCGCCGGATACTGAGAACGACTTAACGGCTCTACCAACTGCTCCTGTTTCTCGAAGAGTCAGCTCCGTTACCTTTCAATTCACCTTGAATGTCGGTTAATTAAATTGTCATTGTTGCGAAGTCAAAATCTAAAAGAGGTGAGAAAAACTAATTAGAAAAGTTAAACATTGTTGGCGGTGTTTGTATGCAGAGCTGAGAAAGCGATCGCTGGGAAGGGAAAACGGAGTGAAAGGATACCCGAGGGGAGGAGGGGCACTGACAAAAGGATATTTATTGCATTTCAGAGCTGCTTTTTTTGTTTCGGAACCGCTGGATTTTTCATTTTCACCGTGGAAAAATTAAGGGGACAGCCATTTTGAGAAAAATAACCTCCTCCAGCTAAATTCTTATCGGTGGTTAGGGTGTCTTAAGAACTCACTTTGAGAAAAGAAGGTAGAGAAGGGGTGGCTCTAACCTTTGAAGGGTGTGGAGGTCGAGGTTTGGCGCCAACCACAAGACTTTCCTTCAGGGTCCGTTAATCACTTCCTTTGAACATTTTGGAACTAATAATCGAACCCGTTTGTATGTTTAAAAAAAAAAATGCAAATCAGTACAGAGCCGTTATTCCGGATTTTTCGGAACTTTCTCTCAATTCGAGGCTCTATCGTTCCTATCTGGTCATTATTACGAAGTGCCTGGATGATTGCTGATAGCTACTTGCTCAACAGCAGTGTGTGCATTGCGAAAATGTTAAAACTTTCTATTAGGAACTTGACTTTGATTGCGAAATGATGCGGGTGTACGGGAATGCGGGAGTATATTTTGCCGACATTTTGGAATTCTTTGGCCGAGGTCATGAGTCTTAACGAAGATGATCATTTTCAGGGTGGTATTATTGTCTTTTAAAAAATATTCCCAATTAAACAGATATACACATGTAAGAACGAATGTACTGTATTTTTAAATATTCATTCATGAAGGTTTATAATAATAAAAAACGAACACTCAAACTGCTGAATGCAAAGATATCACAAACTTAATTATAATAAGATCAAACGATGTAAAGTTTCACTGGAGATTGCAAATGGTAAACTTCGAGGGAAGAAGCAGAACAAATCGCATCCCTTAATAAATGAGGACACCGCCATTTTCTTGGTAGACTTATTGTGTAATCCAATATCTAACGATACAGAGACAAATAGTGTGGGTCGCATAAAAGAGATTTGTTACCCCAAAATGATTCAGGCACAGTTGACGCATTAAAACCAAGAAAGAAGTAAAAAGCAGAAGCAGTAAAACGGGGAAAGTAAATACAGTTGGAAAATTATGCAGGATTTTTGCGTGCTTTACGGTTCTTCAAAGGTATTAAAATATCGAGTGCTTTCCTCTACCTTTCGGCCAGTTCGAGTGAACTCTCCCAGAACGTATTTATTTTTCCCTCCAGATCCAGAAAGCCTTGGTAGAAAATTTATTCTGATTCCTTCAGCAGTTATAACAGCTGTGAATTGTTACCAAATAATTCCCATTTGAGGTATACACATTAATTATTATTCTTACTGTCAGTGTGTTTTGGAATTGTGACCGAATTTACAATGATATTTTAAACTTTCCCTTAAGCAGCCAATTTTGGGGTTACTCAATTACCGCAGAAGGAAGCTGACAAAGTACGGAAACTGCTGCTTCCGTTGTTTTTCTTTCATCCCCTTCTCCGATTGTCAGGGCATGAGCACTTAGAAAAACACTTCTGCTTCGGAAAAGCATCGCCGAAAACTAAAACAATAAATCTCATCGGGTCTAATAAAAGCAGAGGAGTGCAATGACGGGGCATTATAAATCTATCAGTGCACTTCGACGGGTCACTAAACTTTTTACATGTCTGGTTTGATAATGATGCAACCACGTCAGGTAATCCCCTCCCCATAATATGGTGATGCCGTTCTCAAGTTATATAATTTATCAATCGACCGGCGTTCCTTCGGGCACCGCTCAGTTTTCCCGCTCCCGTATTTCATTGTTATCCAACGGGAGAACACAAAGGAATCGAAAAAATTACGAGTTTTTTTCTTTATGAAAAATATAAAGCATATCGATTCTTAGCGACAATAAACAAAAGCTTCATTTTCGAATGAAAGGGTAAGAGACAAGCTTTCGAGGTAAAAACTCTCTTTGTTGCTGAACTTTCATGAGCAGTTAGATTCGAATTCAGTTGAAAAGATATCGGGATGTCAGCCTCAGTCAATGAAAGTATTATGTATAAAAACCCTCGAAAATGTGTCTTTTCAGATCAAATTGGACATTTTATCGTTTTGCAAAGTTTGGTGAACATTTGGGGAGTGAATTGACCTTAGTGGAGTTCAGAGTGGGAAGGATTTTCTTTCTCCCGAAGGAATTATTACCTAATAAAGACTACAGCCTTTCCGCGGCTGTGTGAAATGAAGTTAGGAGCGAAAAAAAACTCAAAATGGAGGTTCTTGCCCAGGAGGTTCGCCGGTGAACAGTGTTGCCACCCAAAAGAATTAAAATTTCTCTCCTGCATTTCACTTCCTTCGTCGTCTGCTCATGAGGATCTATTTTCGTGTGGTACTCAATGAATTCCTTCCAAAATTATTACGTAATAATAATCTAATCTTAATCAAGAAATTCAACTAAATATTGTTTATCTCATTAATATCACAATCTCGACGATAAAATATATTTTCGGATAAATACAAAACGACATTAAAATAATTAAAACACGTTCCTTCTTTTAAAATCAATAAAAAAGAAGAAAACCGGGAAGAAATGGAGTTCATTCCCGTTTAAAATAGTTTCCGGTTCGAATGGACTCCATTTTGCAGTTTTTCCTCAGTTTAAAGGTTAAAACGGTTTGCAGAGAGTACAATGCAAAGCACGAACGCGAAGGAAGAAACGATGAAAACTGGTGAGATGAGGATAACCAAGGGAGTTTTAGATTCTGGGAGAAAGAGAAACGTCTCAAAATGAATTATTTATTTTATTGTTCTTCTCAAAGAATAAAAGTGTTGAAAATTGCGGATTCATGTAGAGTGCGAGGACGATATTTTGGGGTAGCTGTCGGTCGATTCCGGTGAAGTCGACCACAATACAAAGCCTCGGGAGTTGATGGAGTTTTTCAACCAGTAAATCCCACTTTGTTTTAAATTGTAAATTTGATTTGTGATGCTCAAATATAATATATAATATTGGATTATGACGGGCTATAAAGAGCAGCGCCATCCCTTATAACGGTTTCCTGTTATGTTTTAAAAGACATCACGAAATTATCTGTGAAGTGGATGGTTTTGGAGAGAGAGACAGACGTTAAACACAAAAAGCAGTTTTGGCTGATTGTTAATTCAAAATGGCGGGAAAATCAAATAAAAAATATGTTTCTGGAATTTTCCATCCGAATTTTATCAAATTTAGTAAGAAAAATGCAAAAAATAAATCCTCTGAAATAAAGAAATGATTCTCAGTCGAATTTGTAGAGGGATAAATTTTGTATTGGCTTCCCTAAATCTACTTAAATAGGTCTTTGTTAAAAATAGAAGATGCGGAGGGGTAATCTTTTAAGTGGGCTTACGGTTGCCAGCTCGAAAACTATTCTCGAAACCCCCCGAAGAAAGATTTACTTAAATCCGCAGTTCTTTGCAGTTTCTGATCTGGTCAGAAGAATCCACATGCGCTCTTCGCCATCTTTGAAATGATAAAAAAGGAAAGTTTGGCTGTTCAAAAATATATTTTTCCACTGTTACATCGAGTTGCCGGGTTGTATACACCAAAATGAAAGTTATAAAGTGAAATTATTCCCCTGATTGATTTGCAAAATTATGACCGAGTATAATCCCCAAGTAAATGGATTTATGAGAAACCTATTTACACAGTTCATAAAAGGCCTTTGATAACATTGCATCCTAACTCTGTCAACTGTATATAAAATGTTTGTCAGTTATTTTAATTGCTTTTTAAAATTTTATAAATGGAATATAAATTGAATGAAAAGAAATATCCCTCAATTTTTGGATTCTTTCATTTGAAAGTATTCGCTGACTTAACAAAATGTAAAAAGTTTATTTATAAAAGATGGGAAAATCCGAATATAGCCAATGGTCAAGGGTCAAAACTGGATAAGTTTGGTAACCCTGAAAGTGAAAATTTATCAGAGGTCGAAATTTCCGGAAAGAATCGATTATCTCGTGACTTTGTTAATGCTTTCCACACAATATATGATCTATTACGTGTCTCGCTTCGGAGCTCTAACAATTCAAGGCGTGCTGGTCCCACGGAGAGATCATTGCCCTTTCTCCATGCACTCGAATTTTTTATTTTACTATGTGGAACACTTCCGATAAACGGAACACCGGGGAAATACCACTGAGAATAGACGAACACTGAGAAAAGAACTGAGTTCATTGCCACCGACACATGCCATTTCTTTCTTAAGGTCGTCTGGCAAATTAACAAAACCGCTCCTGAATATGTTTTTTAATGGCGAACAAATTCTAAAATTACATTACGGATCGATAAGAAATCGATATAATGAAACTATAATTGCAGCTTTTTGGAAGACAATGTGAATTTCGAATGGCTAGACTCACTTAGAAAATTCATTAAGGGGGGGGTTGTGAAAGCCCTTTCCTGAGAGGGTAGCAGCGCAACACGCGGCGGCTCTAAAATTTTCCATTAAAACTTTTCGGGCTATTTTTAAGCGTAGGTCGTTATTGATCATCTCACGGGTTTCAATTTTCCCAACACGGAATTATAAAGGGTTTGCATAAATCACAGATATTTTGCCACTTTCAAACGTTCGACCAATAAAACTTAAAATTAGGTAAAAAAGAGGATTTCTCGATGACTCCAACGATTGGTTTTTGGAAATTTGGAATGGAAATTTTAACCTTTAGCGGTCGTATGTCTACTCTCAGCCACCACAGCAAGGAATTATACGAATATATATACTGTATAACTATACTGTATGCATTCCTATATCAGTGTAAACTTTTCCTCAATTTCTATTAAACCTTTTCATGAACTGATACAATGTTCCATCGATTGGAGATAACGAAGAGGTGTCGTCATTTGTTAGAAAACATTGTAGAATTCCAAAGAATATTTTCTAAATTGTATTTATCAGTAATTAGACATTCTCTCTTGTTACAATATTACTTATTATGCTTATTATGCATCCCTGCTCTTTCCAAAGAAATTAATTCCGACCAATAGATATCCATCCCCAAATTTTATACGACCGCAAAGGGTTAAATATTTAACAGTTCCCGAATCTCATTCATTTTATAATAACTGGAACGTCAGAAGTAAACGAAAATAAAAGTTTTAAAAATAAGTCAAGGGCTTCGCATTCGGGATTCGCTTTTGAAACGTCTTCAAGATGAAACTGATATTCCTCTGCCAAAAACAAGAAACCGGGTGAGGAGGCCGAAATCATAACTGGGTTAGGAGAGCGCTTAGAAATTAACTCAACTGTGTCTCTTCCTCTTTAATCACCTATTTTTTGACTTCTCTCGGGAGAGCGGCATGTTTTTCTTTACCAAAGCTTTTGTCCTTCCCCGGAAAATTCCATTTCTCCTTCTTCTTTTAACAATAAAGGACTTTCGACCGAAGAAACAGTAAAAACGTCTTTCCGAAATGTTATTATTATTCAAATAGTGAAACGTAAATTGTTTTCTCGCGGGAAAAATTTCAAACATTCGGTTAGAACACCTTTACCAGAATATATTCCCGTCTCCATGACAACCGAGATATTCCTTCATTTTTCTTCATTAGCAGCTCGCTTATTGCTCCAACTTTACACTGTATTTTTCCCCCTTTCTCCTCCCGGTACCGGTACTTACAGATAATCACATTACTGCTAACTAAACTCGTTCACTTCGTGTCTTGTTTAGAGAAAAAAATAGTTCCTTCGAAATTCCAGACGAAAAACGGGGGAACTTTTAAGAGACTCGAGGAAACTCTGAAGTTTTCCAATGATGGCAATAATATCTCACCCCTTTGAGTGCGAAGATTTAAATATTGCTTAAATTTATAATATATATAATTTACATCTTTTACTTTTGAGAAAAGTTGGAATTAAGTTAACTCATAATAAAAAAAAAGTAAACTTTTGGTATTATACTGATAACAAAAGAGGGGATTAAATTCTACGAAATGGGGTGTCAAAAACAAAAAGGTACAGGAACTGATTAAGATCCCAAAAAATTGATTAATTCAGTGAAGCAGTTATTTTAACTTCCGCTCTTTCAGGCATATTAGGAATGTTGACTGTGGACGGGTTTGGTTTGTATTTAAAATCCTCTTTGACCGCTGCATTACAGTTCATTTGGTAAAAACTCTCCCCCCGTATGAATAAACAGTGATAAAAGACTACGAGAATTGAGTATTAATTAATGATTTATACGATGTAAATGAAAATGCTGTCGGAATGTGAGTTCTCTTAACCCGCGGCGATTCGTTTATTTTTTCATTAAGGTTTATATACTTTGCCATTAATCTTTGTGCTTTTTGCTTTGCCGCACTTTGCATCAGAGAAAGCGGTCTTTCGTTGGAAATTAAATTAAGGGCTTTTCCTCTGAGATTCGCGAAAGGGTTGCCGGCGTCTGGAAAAAAAAGTTTTGCCAACTCCGGAAAATATTTACGTGAAAAAGGACACCAAAGTATAATTTTCTCTTTCTGCTTTCCAGTTAAGCTTCTTAGTTTTTTGTTTGCGTTCCCGATGGAGTGAAAAATCTAATTTTCCTCAGAAAATTAGGATCGACTGACTTAGAGCTTTTTTTCGCGAGTAAAATTTAATTTTTTTCGAATTTAAGTTTTCTCGTCAAAAATTTGACCCGAATTTTCGGACGGACACGAAATAATTGGTTTTTTATTACACGGCCGCTGACAGAGCGAAGGAAGATGGATTTTTATTTTTAAATTTATGACTGACTGTGTCCGTCTCGCCGTGACTTCCGTTATGTCATCACCTGGTCAAGAGGAGGAAAAGAAAGGATTCGGTTATGGAGCGAAGACATGAATGAGAAGTAGAATCGGAGAAAAGGTAAAAAATGGGAAAAAGCGGAGAAAAAAAGTTTAACTCGAATAATAGAAAAGCTAAGGAAAAGTAAGAAAGCAAATAAAAAATCCATATAATTTGATGGAAAAATAAACTTGGAAAGAGGAACGTATAGACGAACTGAATTAAAAAAGAAAAGAACGCCTTTTCTTGACTTTAACTTTCACTTCGAAAGCTTTCAGGAAAAGGGTATTCGAGGTCCTGTGAAATTTTCGAAGGCCTATGTCCTCAAATATGTTCATTGTACCACATCACTGACCAACGTTGGAAACGTCATCTTTCATTGTTCTTTTTCTCGCGTCCCCTCAAGACGCTCTATTTATATTCTTTTCTTTTTCTTGTGAAGTGAAACGATGTCAATACCGATTCTTTTGCCACGAAAGCGTGAACTTTAGGAGAGTTATAAAAGATTGATTCAATAAAGAAGCTTTCGGTGAGGAAAAGGTTAATCAAATTGACAAAACGGAAAGTAGCGAAGGCCTTATATTGGTGCTTTCTTGGAAGAAACGATTATAAGGCGGCTTCATCTGAATGTTTTTCATTAAAAGGGGGGAACAATAAAATCAGTATTATATAAGGGCACACAAAGTAATCAATAATTCTTCGATTAGGTTATTTATGGTGTCGAAATAGGCAATGGAACAAACGCTTATTTTATATATGTTACCGTGAATGAGCGAAATTGGAGAATGTTGATTTTCACCGGTGAATACGTCGGTGAGAGATGGAATATTTCATTATATTGTTGTATACATTCGGACAATCACAGAAATAAGGGTATTTAGCAAATATTTCGAACGTACACCAACCGACTGTCAGTGTTGACATTCTCCAGATTTCGGTGTTTCGCTGTAACATATATATTAACAATAAAACAATTCATATTTAATGAAATACGCCAAAATATTCAGCCTCATTTCAGTGTAATAAGTGCGAGACTTATTATTGTATATCACAAAAAAATTCGGGTTGCGCGGCCCCGACAGTTACGAAATATTTTTCTTCATTCAACACTTTATTTTCAGAATTACTTCGCCTCTTAATTTTTTTTTCATGGTTTTTTTTATAATTTGATTTGCCTCTGTTCACCGTCGCCGAACGGTTACATCATTCGAATTTGACCGAACTGTTAGCAGACGAATATTTTCTCTTTTCTGATCTTTCCAGTGTATTTGTTTGTCTTTTTTCCTTTGTAAGCACTTTTTAAAATCTCACGGTTCCACAGTCATTTCTTCCGAGTGAATGATTTGATAATTCCAATAAATAACTCTAAAAATCAACCTGTAATTAAAGATCGACAGCAGACTGAAGAGCCGTTTCTCAGAGAAACAAAAACTCTTTTTCCTCCTCAAACTTCCTTTTCAAGCTTCAACTTTCACCAATGTACTTAATTACTCTGAGAGCAATAATTAAAAAGGCATCACTGAAAAGGTCAAAGGGAAAATCGAACCTTTCACCACTTTCAGCGCCAACAACTTTTTGGTGTAAATGACCGAATGTAAAAAATCCATAAAGTCACAATCTTTTTCCGTGGAGAGTCCAAATGTAATAAAAGGGGTGTCAGGACAAGGGTTAGGGGTTGCAAAATGGTTCTCGCGAATACGGTTCGACTGAGGAGATTATGTGGGGGGGGGGGGAGAATAAATCTAATTTTAAGAGTATTTCAGAAGATAGACGGGACGAATTTTATTGATAATGGATGAACCAAGTGGGAAACTAAAATGGGGGAATAAATTTAAAATGAGGACGCGGTTAAGCCAGAAGAAAATCCTGGCAAAATAAGGCCGAAGAGGAAGAGATCACTGGAAACGGTGCAGGGAGAGAGGTGCAATAAACGACCCGTTGCCCTAGTCTATCGACAGTTATTCTTCTCGATGTTTTCGGGATTTCGTCCTTGAGCAGAAGATGTGCAAGGCCTCACATCATGCTACCAGCTAATCCTCGTGCCACCGGTTGGCCTTATCGGTTGTATATGTATGTTTTATGTATCGGTTTCTCGAGTTTAGAAAGGATTAACGTTGATATCCATTAGTTTTATCTCAAGAGAGTTTAAGAATGCGGGACAAGTCCACTCAGAAGCTAAATCCCTAGATTCCCAATTAGTACGAAATGGAAGCCCCGCGTGTGAGAAGTCGATAAAAAGGACAGTTATTCCATTGGCAACAAGACGAACGGTCAAAGATTGCAATGTTTTCTAATCCGGGGAAAGATTAAAGACAAGCCAAAACTTGGTGGAGCCTTCAAGAGGGATTCCCCAGAGAAATACTTCCTTCGCAAAAAGTCTCCCTTCTCATTCTATTCTTTTATTCAAAAAAACATTAAAAATCCAGTGTTCGTCTGTTGTAAAAACTTTTCTGGGCCGTCGCCCATTTCACTTATAATTTTTGAGGACCGTTTGCATTATAAAAGTGACAGCACATTATTCAAAAAACAAAAGCCAACAAAGTAGAAACCGATAAAGATCGAAAAAAAGAGATCGAAAATATTTAAATAATAGAAATCTATTAAAACTGGCGAGGAAAAGTGGGTTAATTGAGGCTCAGTTTTGTATATTGGGGAGCTTTAACTGATTTTATGCAGCTTTTTTTCAGTTCAGTTTTAAGGGGCGCAGATTTTAAATTAGTGCATTTTCCGATCGACACATAAGGATGAAAAATATCGGGAAAACAGGAAAAATGTGTTCCTCCCTTTTCATATTTTGCATACTGTATAAATTAATTTAAACAAAAGTTGAGTTGTCTTCCGCTCATTAAAATTTAAGTAAAACTCTTAAAAGGGGTACTTCTCAAGAAATCGCTTCGGTTATGGAGCTTTATAGAATATGTCAAAAAGACGAGACAAACCCCTTCCAAGGGGGTGGTTCAATCGGAAATCACTTTAAAGAATCTTAAACAAATTTTAAACTTTCTCTTAAGTTAATCGAATGTATCTTTCGGTGCTGAAATTGGTTTTTGCCTGAGTTGAGAGTAGTCTTCGATGGAGATGATACCTAATTCCCTCAAACGATTCAAACTTTGAAGGAACTGAGTGGATAAAGAGAAGACGGGGATGAAAAGCGTCAAGGGATGAGGAAAACCTTCGGTTTGCGGTGTTTGGCTGTTCCTGCGGTTGCTGTCGATCGAGTTCTCTCGCCACGTTAAAGCTGCAGCTGATACAGTGGCTGTTGTTTTCTCTCGCGATCATCCTTCGGTTGTTTGTTCTTAGTTTTTTTAAAAACACTTTCCAATGCTCATTATCTTATCACCTGGATTATCTCCCCAAAGTTCCAATGCCATGGATTAGCAGAATGATTTCCTCTCCACTCTTACATAATACCACCGAAAAAGGAGCTTTAAATCTAAGCAAAGCTCAGTGCGCGATATCCTTCCACAATGAACGAGATGAGGTAATAAGCGCTCCCGTCCTCGCTGCGCCTAATCTGCAGGATTTCCTCTATCTCTCGCTCACGTGTTAACGGATTTAAGCTCGTGTTGTCATCTGCTGGCGAAGATCTTAATTGCTTTCTTCCTTTGCAGGCCCTGGGTGATGGATCCGTCTCCAGGGGACGATGAGGCCCCGCGTGATCCTGGAGTTCTCAAGATTCATCAGCCTGGATACACCGATGAAGACTATGAAGGTGAGTTTGATGTGTCCTATTATTGCTTACACAGTTTCAAATGAATTTCAATTCGTTTCTCCGGTTGGAGTGAGTGATTGCTTTTTTCCTTTGGCGATTAGCTTTCAACCGAAGAAAATGTCGGAGTTAAATGGAAATTAGAAAAGTTTCGAAGATTTTAGCGCGTAATTAAAATGCTACAAACGATTGTGTGGATTAACGGAGATAATTATTCGAAAAGAGGAGAGAGATTTAAAAGAAAAGATTATCGAGGGAGTCGAACGAAAAAGAAAAGTAGGAATGAGGGATGGGGATGAATGCTTTTAGCTCAATCACAAAGCCATTAACCTTTTTCGAGATGAAAAAGAATGTAATGTATAACGTCCGGTGAACATTTCTAAAGATAAAAAAAGCAGGAAAGTTGACCGTAGCTTTAAAAACAATTCGGTAAAACAGCTCAGAGTATTTTCAAAATGGAAACGCATATACAAATGTATAATTTATGTATACATATATACATCCTGGAGGAAACGAAGAGAGTTAAGACGTGCACATAGGCAAAAAAGAGAACAGCAGCAAATATGTTTAAAAAAATGGAGAAAGAAAAGAAAAAAGAATGAAAGAGGGCAGTGCAAAATCAGCAGAAGATACAAATGAAGTAAATAATTGTGATAATTGTTCGAAAAAAAAATAATGTAAAGTTTTATTTTACCTTCGCGATTTTGGCAACCGTTTTATCATTAGTTTTTTTTTCGGTTCGTACAAAAGCATTTTTCACATTGTTTTCATTCATTCCTCTCATTTTTCAATACACAAAGGATCTCTTTATTTTCTGGCAAAACACGACTTTTTCCTTTTATCGACTGGAGCTTTTTCCCGGAAAACCGATACCGTCTAAAAGCAAAGAGCATCATTACACATTACGTTGCTCGCGGGCTCAGTAAAAGAAGAAAGGGGGCTGAACAAGGAGAAAAAAAAAACCCAAGAAAATAAAGAAGTGGAGAAAGTTTAGAAAAATAATGAGAATTTCAGGTTTAAGTGAATTTTAAATTAAAAAAATCAGATTGACGTAATTATTAATGATAAAAATAATTTGATTTGGAAAATGAAATTGTAAAAAATGGGGGAAAAGTCAGGAAAATTGGGAAACAGCTGAGAAAAAACAACTGTATAAATTACAGAAAAAACTCGTAAAAAGCTTAATCATTTAGACCTGTTCTCGGAATTACCGTTTCGGAAGTTGAGATTTCGTAAATCTTTCGAAAAGTTTGCGGATCGTCTTAAAAAGGTTGTACGAAGTTGGAATGTAATCCATCAAAAGGGGCAGCAAACAAGTTCCGCAATTCGAGACGACTCGACAAGTTCCTCCCCAACAGCTGTTTACATCCGCCCGAGGCCCCTTAGGGTGCATCCCTTCTACACAAGATGATGTAATTCTAAACAGGTCGATGCAAACCTGAGAGGAAATGACTAAACGAAGTTATGCTGTCGTCTCTTCACTCGCTGAGAAGAAGGCGACAGCATTTCTGTATGCAACAGCCCATTGTGAGTTCTCATTAAGTGAATGAATCTGTCCTTTTGATATCCGGATCACAAATTGGGTCTGATGATGATGTCAGCTGCGCAGAATTCTCTCATGGAAGACAATGCTCATGTCCACCACTCGGTGTTCTGCTTCAGCAGACGCCATCTGCAGTCAAATGCATTACCAGTTGCATTCCTGCAATCTTATCAATCAACAAATCTTTGACATGATGGAATTAGTTCAAATCTCTTCATTGGAAAGAAAAGAAGCACTCGAGGTTCTCAAACTGGGTCGAAGCTTAAGGTTAAAACTATCAGGAGTTTAATCCTGGGTGCTTTTACCACTTCTGTCTCCTATCTGGTTTAATCCTGGTGACAGATAAAGATTGACTAATTGAGAATTTTTGTGCTAACCGCGAAGCCCTTGAAATGTAAACATCGACACTGGCCATCATCAGCATTGCTTAATGATTATTCCATGCAAGTTCAGCCTTTTTGGAAATTTGAGGGGCCTTCAGCGAAAATTCTGGAGGAATAACTTCGCTCCTGTAATCCACTGAAACAAATTTGATAATATAGACCAGGGCTTCTTGAACTTTAGTCATTCACGACTCCAAACAAATATAAAAGACAAATAAATTAATATTTTTTGATGATTTATGTATTGGGGAACAATATACATACATTTTTTTTGATCCGGAATCGCCCTGTAGGCTTTCTTCAGGCCTATTATTTTTTTTACAAAAAATTCATTACTTTATTAACATACAAAACTACTACAACACTACACAGCACACATTTTATTACACATAATTTTGTTCATAACTGCCGCATATACATATACATTTGAAAATATATAGCTTTAGAATTCGTTTTGAAACATACAAAAATCTAAAATTAAAAATTGCACAAAAACTATATGATAATAAATTATATATTTTTCGCCTTTCGGTATTAAAATTACAACATCCAAAAATATACATTAAAAAATTTACGTTTACCCCTTTCAGATTTCTCTAACTTCCCCAATACCTTTTTCCCTTTAGTTTTCGTTTTTAAACCTTTCCTTTTCCCTCTTACCTGAAGGTACAGAGGGAGTCCCGCTTCTTTGAGGTCCTTATATTTTTCGTTATAACTTGATTCTTGAATTCTGTTATACTGTTCTTGCTTCTGTACCTCTCTGTCCCTTCTCTTACCTTCTCCTCTTTCAATTCTTCTCCTGATATTCCTCTCCCTTCTAGGAATTTTCTTCTTGCTTTCTCCCAGTTTGATTCTTCCTTTCTTTCCTTCTCCAATTCGACCAGACATTCCTTCAGCAGTAGATCGTTTCCTTTCCTTATTCTCTCTTCGAATTTTATCGCTCTTCTTTCTGTTTCTATATTTATCCTGTCTCTTTTGCACACAAAAACTATATATGGTATAAATAAACATTTGACATTAATATCTCTCGCGACCCATAGTCTAAGAAGCCCTAATATATACAGAAATACAATTTTACGATGGAAAAGCCGAAGGAAAAATTTTAACATTGGATTTCCCAAAAAATTTTCATGTCGAAGGCATTTTTCTCGAGTTAAAAGAACTGAAAATTTTTTAAAGCTTACATAGTTCCCACGAAGAGACAGAAGAATGCACCACTTTAGCTTGAATTGTTTTACCTCCTCTAAGCACCAATCAACTTCCTCTTCGTCAAACGCATCGCTTCCTCTTTCCATGAAAAAACAAAACTCCTGACACGACGTAAAAGGCGTTAACGTGTTTATTGTGTTTTAACGCGAGGTTAAGCACTTTATTTACATGGGAGGGAGGGGGTTGTGTTCAAGGGGTGGCGAAGCGCTAATAACAGCAGCTGACGTGCGAGGGGGGAGGTGATTAGATGCAAAGTGTCCATTTCATGTAAGACATGATTAATTAGTAATTCATATTCCGAGATAATGCGAACGACGGGATAATTACATAAAAAAGGGAGTGATCATCAATTTTATGGGTTTCTAAAAAAGGCTGCATATGGTGAAAGTGCTGAATTTTGTATCGGAGATTTTACGCTTCATTTAGTGGGTTTCAACCATACGTAGAAAATATTCGGGGGCTTTTGTATTCTAATTCGATGATGAAATTCGGCAGTTGAAGACGTCCTTCAATAAGGGAGAGTCTATCAGCACTAACATCCCTTGACTAAAATGTAATTAAAGAGGAACAAAAGGGTGGAAAAAATATAAAAAATATATTTTCCGTCTTTGCTGTGCTTTGCAGACATCAAATTTCATTAGGCTTCCTTTTGTTGAAATTTTGTCGTTTTCTTCTCTTTACTTTTTTTTGCCCCAAAATTTTTTCTTCTGTTTTCATCGCTTTCTTTTACTCTCTCTTTAATTAATTATCTTTTATTTAACTGTCGATAGATACTCCGTCAATAATCTTTTAATTACAAATCGATACTTACGAGCTGAATTATTTTAATTTCCCAAAATTCTCTCATAGTTTTATTCTCCCGTTCATTCAAATGGCTTCGCGAAAATTCAATATGACCTCTTGACCCCGAAAACCTTTTCTCAAATCCTTTGTTTTTTCTACTAAAAGGTCCCGATGTTTTCCTTTCTTTCCTCTCCTGAGATAGAAACCGAAGTTAGAACTTTCATAAAAGTATAAAAAGTTAAAATATATTCTTGAGATGTGACATTTTAACCCTTTGAGGTCGTATGAAATTTGGGGGTGGGTATTATATTGGTTGGAATTAACCCTTTGAGGTCGTATAAATTTGTTTATGGGTATCTATTGGTCGGAATTAATTTCTTTGGAAAGAGCAGGGATACATATACATAATATTCAGTAATATTCAGTAATATTTATTAATATTTTAACAGGAGAGAATCTCTAATTACTCCTAAATACAATTTAGAAAATATTCTTTGGAATTATACAATGTACACAACTTTTGTTTATATTAAATTTTATTATCTCCAATCGATGGAGCATCCTATTGATTGATGAAAAGGTTTATTAGGCATTGAGGAATGCATACTGTATAAGATTCGTACAGTTCCTTGCTGTGATGGCTGAGAGCAGACATACGACCACAAAGGGTTAAAAGGTGGTTTCGGATACAAAATAATTGTATTAAATGAAAAACATATTATTTGTAATTAATCGAAATGTGAGCGGTGCCAAAAAACGTTTTCTACTCGAATTCTAGAAAGAGAAAAAAGGACAAAACGAGTCGGCGACCTTTCGACCGAGTCGTTTTATTAAATTCTATATGCGATTACGTTATTTCCAAGTGGAAGAAATTCGAGGCCGCGCATAATGAGCTGAGAAGATTGAAACTCGTTCATTTGACGCTTCCGTCGAGTCTTTCCCAGAAGGGGCGAATCATCCCTTATCCCCTCGGGGGTTGTCAGGAGGTACGGGAGACCTTCCAAGTGTCGTGGCACACTCGAACGGATGCACTCCGTCAACCGCTCATAAATCGTCCGAATGACGTCAACAATTTTATTGCACTTTTCCGTCATTTGTATTTATTTAAATTTTTTCCTCCATCGCAAACCTAAAAATCGGTTATTTAGTCCATAAATATGATTTGCAAAAGAAACTACATTTATGTAATGTGTGTTCGTTTGAAAAATTATTCCCTATTAGGGGAATGACCCATCCCGAGACGGAAAATGTTTCCCGTTACATAACAACCCCGACTGACTCCCCCTCTCCGAAAATATTTGATTTCGGGACTTTTAAGAAAAAAAACAATTGTTTATCGGGTCCGGAAAAAATGAAAAAAATTTTTCCTTTGTCACTCAGCTATAAATTTAAAAAATGTAATTAACAGTGGAAAATTTTCTCCTCCAATGGAAAAGGAAAGGAAATTAAATACAGCGGAAAATGAAAGACGCGTCCAAGAGGTAAAAGTTAAAACTTTTTCAAAGGAAATTTCTATTCGATATATTCATTCGAATTTTTATTGGGAAAATATATTTCAAATTATTAATGGAGAAGGGATCGATTTTGATGTTTGTTTTTGTCGTTGCAGGACACCGAGCGAACACCGTCTTTGTGGGTGTTCACATGCCCGACAAGAAACACTCTCATCGCAGGCACAGACACCACAATCGGAAGGACAGCTCCGACGACTCCGACGATAGGCCGAGTGAGTAGCCAGCAAACCCCAGGGTCGAAGACCCGAAAACCCCGGGCACAGCCACAGTTAGTCCAAGCATTATTTGAAACGGCTGCTCTCCCCTCGCGGAGTGAGCTTTGATTCATTTAGGAAATTTAAATTAATTTCAGGACCCGTGATGATAGGAAGAAGGGGAAGACTCACCAGTATTTCTGATGACGGTGAAACATGTAAGCTAAAAGGAGTTCCCCGAAATAACAGAACCTCAGCCACCTGCATGTTTTCTGTAGAGTAGATCGCTAATTAATCTTTTTGTGGTCGCCAAACAATGCCAGTTGTGGGGGGATTCCGGGATTTTAATGAAATGTCACAACGGTCTAAACAATACAGGGCGGGGGTAATCCATAGAAAAGCATTTTCAATTGTAACCTCTCTTCTAAAACTGTCTCTTTGGCACAACTGCTGGAAAAGGAAGTTATTTGAATTGGTTTTCCTCCATTTTTGGTTTACAGAAATCTGCATGACTCTTCGTTTGGAATGGTTTTCTTCTGTAGTTAGAAATCTTTAACAGCACGTGATTTGGTGTTTCGATCACAATATACTGTTTACTTATTTGTTACTTTTCTTCTCAGTTACGCCTCCTGCTCAGAGGGTGCAGTTCATCCTCGGCGAAGATGCTGACGATGGAGCTCACGAACCTCACCCACTCTTCAGTGAAATGGAAGAATTGGTCACCGATGGGAATGAAGTCGAGTGGAAGGAAACAGCCAGGTCAGCAATGCAATGAAAGAGCCACGGAAGGACACTGTGTGCGCCAGAGTACCGAAGGTTAAGGGTTGGTTCATTTCAGATGGGTGAAATTCGAAGAAGACGTGGAAGAAGGAGGGAACAGGTGGTCGAAACCTCACGTGGCCACCCTCTCTCTTCACTCTTTATTCGAACTGAGAAGTTTCCTCCTCAATGGAACCGTCATGCTGGACATGGAGGCCACTTCCCTCGAGCAGATTGCTGATCTCATTCTTGACAACATGGTGAACGCCGGATCTCTTACTCTTGAGCTCAAAGATAAGGTGAGAAACTCCTTTGGCATTTGGAAAAGAATAATTCGTTAACATTCGCCCCCCCCCTCCCCCTTCATTTTGGGAAAATTTAGTGAGGTTTCTTTAATTTTTATGGTAAATGGGGTTTTTGTATCAATTTTTAACCCTTTGCGGTCGTATGTATACTCTCAGCCACCACAGGAAGGAATTATACGAATATATATACTGTATAACTATACTGTATGCATTCCTATATCAGTTTAAACTTTTCTATTAAACTTGTTCATCAACTAATACAATTAGAGATAACAAAATTTAATCTAAACAAAAGTTGTGCATTGTATAATTCCAAAGAATATTTTATAAATTGTATTTAGGAGTAATTAGAGATTCTCTCTTGTTAAAATATTACTAAATATTACTGAATATTACTGAATATTATGTATATGTATCCCTTCTCTTTCCAAAGAAATTAATTCCGACCAATAGATACCCATACACAGATTTCATACGACCTGAAAGGGTTAATTCCGACCAATAGATACCCATCCCCAAATTTTATACCACCGCAAAGGGTTAAGTGGATCAAAAAAAAGTTAGACCTCTTAACACCCTGATTTCTGTAAAAAAATATGAAAATATTATCAATAATTTTGTTTTCTTTCTGAATTATTCAGAAGAAAAGTCTTCAGACAAAATACATTAAAATTTTATTTTTGAGTTCAGTTTAAAGTAATAAACAATTTTATTATTTTTAAATATAATTTTATTAACTTACTACTAATTTAAAGTTTATGTTTTATTTTAATTAAAGCAATTATAACTAAGGTCGCGTCCGTAAAAACATCAAATAAAGAAATTTCTGGAAATAAAAATTGCAATAAAGTCAGTATATTTTAGCGGTATGTTAAGATGACACCTCCCGTCTTTCCAAATAGTTGTTAATTTTACATTAACTTTCGGGGCCAAATTTTATACCTCTCCCTAGTGACTCACTTTCGAAAGATTATCAATATTGGGTTCATTACCCTGAAATCTTCCAGTTTTTTCCTTTTTAATAAACTGTTATTAACGGGATTTAGTGAATGCGGCCAAAGGGGCATTCGTTATTCCGTTTCCTTTTCAAAATGGTCGTCTTTTCAATCGCAGGTCAAAGAAGCACTACTACGACGTCACAGGCATCAGCATGAGCACAAACGGAAGGACAACAGTTCCACTAACATGTCCCGTCTGCCCATCATCAGATCGTTAGCGGAAATCGGCAGAAACCACTCCTCTTCCAAAAGTGAGTTTAACACTTATTGAGACCACCGCCATTTAAGGGTGGAAATGGTTCGCCCCGCTCCCACCCTCATTGAATCGCGATTCGGGTGACGGAATGAGCCAAAATGAGTCCCTTTAGAGTGAATCACGAAGAGAGACAGTGCTTTCTCCTGAGGTCTGTCGGGGAGAGATTGAAAACAGCCGAGAAAGCTGCAGAAGCTGGGAGGTGCTTGAAAATCCTCCATCCGGGTCACCGCCTTCCAGAATTAACACTCTCTGATATTCCAGCTCTTCACCTGACACCACCCGGAGCAAATACGCAGGTCGTTTTGAGAAGTAGCAGCTGCCCGACAGCTGAAACTATTTTAAGCGATCCTAATAGAAATCGCGGTCGAAGTAGCCATACTCTGACCGTTCCAGGTATTTCCAGTAGTTATGCTACACAAATCGAAGCAAATCGGTAGTCGTGTTTTGCACATCAAGGACAGGAGTAGATTCGCTTTTTAGAACAGTACCACGAAGAACTATTGGCTCAGATACATACCGACCCATAATGAGTTATCGAGGGAGTGTGTGGTGATGGAGACAGTTTTATGTAACTCTGATTTGTTGTAAATAATTTGGAATGGTTGTTCCCTTCTGTGTGGTCTGTCGGTGAGCTCCTCAAACGGTCTCTATCCTAAAAGGGGTCATTTTCACCCCTGTTGCACAGAAATAACCGGGGGATGATTCGACAAGATTATTGCTCTTCTTGTCAAGAGAAAGTGACTTTTATTAAACAAATATAAATTCTTATTTTCCTCTCTTTAAAATGAAAACAGTCGAGAAAAAAATTCTGTAGATATTCAAAGTCGGCGCGGGATTATTGAGCGGGAAATCTTAGAACTTAATTGTTTAATAGATATTAATTAGGACTACTCTGAACGTTCCCGATTTATTTGTCTTAGAAGTTCACTTTTAGAATGAAAATAGAACAGGAAGTAGTTTCTCAGTTTGAAAACTGTTTCTTCGTTAAATCTCCTTTTGTTTTACTTAATTCTCTTTCCCTAACATTGTTTTAACATCGGTTATTCTCTTTTGTGTGCTCTGCTTATAGAAATAACGGACTTAACCTTCCTTCCCACTAAAGGTTAACATTTAACGAAATCCCAAAAGCTTTCCAACTGTCACCCAGCACAAAAGCCAGCGTTGAATAACTGTACAAAGCTTCGCATCACCGCTGTCGTCATCGTCACCTCTCGTGTACTGTATATGGTAACTTTGTCCGCAGTTGAGGATGGTCCGCCTAGCAGCGCTTCTTCCGCGAACCTGAACAAGGCCAGCCAAGAGCCTGCATCCGGTGGTCGATTTCTCTCTGTCCCCGGAGCCGGTAACGCTTCCACGCTTTTCCCTCGACTTTTTATTTTGGTTTGCTCCACCCCGCACCCCGCATGCTCCCCCAGAGACTTCCATGCTTTTTCTCTCGTTTATGTATCTTTTGTTTGGTAGATTCGAGTAGATGTTGAGTGGAGTTTCCTTCGGTGAGGTTTCGCTGACGAATAGCGACTGTTGTAGGCGCCAGCAATGTTCAGTCGGGAATGGATCGAAGCCCCAGTTCGACGTCCATATCCAGAAACCACAGCGGTACAGGATTCGGGGAAGGGAACGGGGACCACCCGAAGGGCAACACGCACTTCATGAGGAAGATTCCCCAGGGAGCCGAAGCCTCCAACATTTTGGTCGGTCAAGTCAATTTTCTGGAGAAACCTCTCTCCGCCTTCATTCGGCTCAACCAGGCCACATTCCTCGGAGACCTCACAGAAGTACCTGTACCTACTAGGTTTTTGTTCATACTGCTAGGGCCAACGGTGAGTGCTTTCGAGCTCTCGAGGATCGCACGATGATCACTCCATGAATGTCTTTGCTTTCAGAATGGGAGCACCGCCTTCCATGAGGTTGGCCGCGCTATGGCGACGCTGATGTCCGATGAAGTATTCCATGACGTCGCTTACAAAGCGAGGAACAGAAACCATTTACTCGCAGCAGTGGACGAATTTCTGGACGCAGTTACCGTGCTACCTCCGGGAGAGTGGGATCCGACGATACGAATAGAGCCGCCAGCAGCCATTCCATCACAAGTAAATATCTTCTTCCGCGTTGTGTCACCATTTGAACGTGAATTGGCAGTCTTCGGGTGTTCAGGAGGAATTCGTCTTGGCTTCTTGTCAAGACGAAATATTGGCCAATGCTAATTTTTGAAGCCCAAAATCGATCGGTTCCAGAATCAGTGCTTAAATGAAAACCATTTGCAGGATACAAGAAAACGACCGCCGGAAAAACTACCCCCGGAAGAGGACGAAGAGGAGGAAGAAAGGCGTCTGAGAGAAGAATCCGGTCTCTCCAGAACGGGGAGGCTGTTCGGAGGGTTAATAAACGACGTCAAGAGGAAAACGCCTTGGTGAGTTCCACCCTCGGGGGTGCAACCCTTCCCCAAGGAGATTACGGCAAAGTCGCTGTCCTTTCAGGTACTGGAGCGATTTCAAAGACGCCTTTGCAATGCAGTGCGTGGCCTCCTGGATATTTCTCTACTTCGCTTGCCTCTCGCCCATAATCACCTTCGGCGGTCTGCTGGGCACCGCCACAGGAAACAACATGGCAGCCATGGAATCCCTGGTCTCCGGCTTTGTATGCGGACTGGGTTACGGTTTCTTTTCTGGTCAACCTCTGACTATCCTCGGCTCGACCGGCCCCGTCTTGGTCTTTGAGACAATCGTTTATGAATTCTGTCAGTGAGTGTCGACCCCGGCAGAGCTTCGGATGAAGTCATTCGGTCGCTGACAAAGGGTGTTCTTGTTTCAGGGGGAGGGAATGGGATTACATGTCTTTTCGGCTGTGGATCGGAGTGTGGATTTTCATTATTTTGTTAATCCTCGTCGCGGTCGATGCGAGCGCGTTGGTCTGCTACATCACTCGTTTCACGGAGGAGAACTTCGCCACTTTGATTGCTTTTATATTTATTTATAAGGCTGTAGAAAATGTTATTAAAATCGGGATTAAGTACCCGATAGACACCACCGGAGGTGTTGGAGAGATTATTTGCGTGTGCGAACCTCCGCCGAACCTCGAAAGCTCTCTTATTGGTCAGCTCAATTGGACCGCGTTGAGCGCCGAAGAGTGTCAGGTTAGTATTCTTCTGTGCACGTACGAAGACAACACTGGGTCTTTGCCAAATTCATAACTTTTAATTTCTTACAGAGGAACAATGGGACTCTGCTGGGACGCGGATGCCAAGGCTACGTCCCGGACGTGTTTCTAATGTCAATTCTGCTCTTCATCGGCACCTTCCTCATCTCCGTTCAGCTGAAAGACTTCAAAAACGCTCTTTTTTTCCCCTCAAAGGTGTGCACAGTTCAATTGAGCATTTAAAGACTGACACCCGAATTGAACATTTCGTTTTGTCCCGCAGGTGAGACAGTTCATAAGCGATTTCGCCGTCATAATTGCCATTCTGTCGATGTCATTCATGGACTGGTACGTCGGTATTAGAACGCCAAAACTCCAAGTACCGAGCGACTTCAAACCTACCCTCGAAGGCAGGGGATGGCTCATCGCCCCTTTCGGACGAAATCCCATTTGGTCCTGGGTGGTCGCCGTCTTGCCGGCCTTGCTGGGCACCATCCTCATCTTCATGGACCAGCAGATCACGGCGGTCATCGTCAACCGGAAGGAAAACAAACTGAAAGTAGGTGTTGTGGGTGAAGGCGATTGCACCTTGATTATTTGAGTTTAATTTTGGTGTGTTCTTGCAGAAAGGCTGTGGTTACCATTTAGATTTATTTATACTGGCAGTTCTTATACTAATTTGCTCGGTGATGGGATTGCCTTGGTTCGTGGCAGCCACCGTTCTTTCTATTAATCACGTGAACTCTTTGAAATTGGAGTCAGAATGTGCTGCTCCGGGAGAAAAACCCCAATTTTTGGGCGTGAGGTGAGCCTTTTTAGTATGATGTTGTCTGAGAACTGTTTTTGATTGTATTTTCTCTTGCAGGGAGCAAAGGGTCACCCATATACTCATATTCCTCATGATAGGACTCTCCGTCGTGCTCACTCCGGTCCTGAGTAATATTCCGATGCCCGTACTCTTCGGAGTGTTCCTTTACATGGGAGTGGCTTCACTGAAAGGCCTTCAGTTCTTTGATCGAATACTCATTATGTTTATGCCTGTGAAGTATCAGCCGGATTATATGTTCCTGCGACAGGTTCCTCTTCGAAGGGTGCATCTGTTCACCCTCATTCAACTGATTTGTCTCATTGCACTTTGGGTCATTAAATCCTTCAGCACGACCTCCATTTTGTTCCCTCTGATGGTGAGTACACAATCGAAAAGAGTCGCTTTTGGTTAGGCAAACTCTAAAACTCTCCTTTTTCAGTTGGTTGTAATGATTGGCATAAGGAAGTCACTTGATTTTGTGTTCACACGAAGGGAATTGAAAATCCTGGACGACGTCATGCCGGAAGTGACGAAAAGATCTCAGGAAGATGAATGGAACCTGAAAGGGGTAGGTTTTGAAATATGGTGGTGTGTTGCGGGGTTGTAACTCTTTTTCCTCCCGCAGGAAGACGGA
The DNA here is from genome assembly GCA_028293925.1 of Brueelia nebulosa. Classification (NCBI taxonomy): domain Eukaryota; kingdom Metazoa; phylum Arthropoda; class Insecta; order Psocodea; family Philopteridae; genus Brueelia; species Brueelia nebulosa. Next base: position 895,278 of record JAQIBA010000032.1, on the reverse strand, counting down.
CAGAATTTGGAATTTCCTCCTGGCGGCAACCTGCAAATTCCCCTGGCGAATGGAAACATAATGAAAATCCCTCTATCGTCCATTAACATCTCCGAAGAAGTGAACAAAACGGGAATCTGGAAATCAGTGAACGATGTCAACTCCAACAAGAGCAAAAAGTATAGGTGAATTCATTAACCGATCCTGAAAGACATTTCACGTGGATGGGATAATATTAAAATTGAGTAAATTGATTTCAGTTCGAAATCGAAAAGGCGAGGAAGCAAAAAAGACGCACTCACAGAAGAAGAAAGAAGGCGGTTATCGACGATGAACGAAACAGAGGAGGACGAAGGGGAGCCCCGATGCGGAATCACGATAAAGGTGGGGGCCGATTCCCAGGTGGAGTCGCAGGTCTAGCCCCAGCCCCCGGGTACCCCACCCCGGGCGCCCCTCGCAACAGCGGACTGTGAGTATAGAAACTCTCTCTACCGCCGACGGCCTCCGCTCATCGCTGACAAGTATTGTATTGCACCCCGCATGTTTTATTCGAGCACCTTTTGCTCTCTTCTCCTCCTCTGGATGGAATGGCGGTTGTTTGGTAGGCGCCTTTCGGCCTCCCCGATGTCTCCACCTGATTTTTGACTCTTTTTCAGGTTAATCCGGTCGACGGGTTAGAAAATTCTGACTGCAAGGGACCCCACAACGGACACCTTGCGGAAACTTCACTTTAGTGCAGTTGAAAGCGAACGTTTGAAAAATTGACATTTAATTAATCTTGATTACGGTTAGATTAATCAGTGAATCGTTTTTGTAAGTCATCAACGTCTTTGAATAATCAAGCAACGGTTTTCGTTGACTGGTGGCGGTCGCATTTTAGTTTCCTTTCCAGTGAACAAGAAATTATACATAAAAAAGGCGGCGTTTCAGCAGTCTGAGTGCTTCGTGACACCTCTCTTCTCCAAAATAAATCAAAGATGGATACCGTTGGGGGAAAAAGACAAAAAGAGCGGCGGAAAATCACGGTTTTAATTCTTTACCTCATTCTCTCCTCACAAAAACCGTTATTTGAATCCCGAGCTTTGCGACAGCAGCAGAAGATTTATTCGCCCTTCGGGATTAAGTTGTTTAAAAAAGAAAAAATAATAAGTTTCCAATTGCGAGCAACTCACCTTAAAAATTAGCGAACCAGGCCTATAAATAATAAAGAAAGAAATGTGGGCTTGGTATCGATAGCGTTCGGCCGAGAGTAAATGAATTGGGTGTATTAGTATTTAAAACCTTGATAACCGACTTCGCTCATAATCCATTCAAATTAATTAAATTATTTAATTATGCGAATAAATAATAGCCAGTTGAGAGCGTCCAAGACTTCGGGAGCCGTTTTAATTTGTTCTTCGGCAATCGCTTCTCCTCTCCTTTCCCAAGTAAACGTGTAATTTTCACCTAAACCTCGAGTAATTGTTCCATTTAAATCGTTAAATCAATATACTTAATTTCTTGTACTTACACACGAAGTTAGCCTTGGTTTGTTATGAGAATTTCCGTTCCTTTGCGCTTTGATGCACCTTAAAGACTGCTTCACGTACAGGTTTTTCGCTTTTTAAACGGTTTTTTCATCGTTTTAACGAGTTATCAAAAAAGTTTTCGTGATTTTATGGAGGCGATTCAACTTCATATTTTGCCCGGAGTGATTTCCCCAAAGTATTCTTAAAAGTAGTGCTTAACTCATTGAGTGTCGGCTACGTGATATCTCATAGTGGAATTTTTCATACAGGAATTCCATACAGAAATTTCACTGCAAGAATTTTTATACTGAAATTTCAGCACAGGAATTCGATACAGAAACTTCAATATAGGAATTTTAACAGGAATTTTACTACAAGAATTTGATACAGAACTTTTAGGACAGAAATTTGATACAGAAATTTCAGCACAGAAATTTGATATAGAAATTTCAATACAGGAATTTGATACAGAAATTTCAATACAGGAACTTTATACAGAAATTTTACTACAAGAATTTGATACATAAATTTCAATACAGGAATTTTATACAGAAATTTGATACAGAAATTCGATACAGACATTTCAGTACCGGAATTTAATACAGAAATTTCCATGCAAGAATTTGATACAAATTTTAGCATAGAAATTTGATACAGAAATTTCAATCCAGGAATTCGATACAGAAATTTTATATAGAAATTTCAGCACAGGAATTTTATACAGTAACGCCAGCTTATCTGGTCGTGTTTTTTTTTAAATAAAAGTTGCAATATTGCAACAGTAACTTAATATATTTGTATTTTGTATATAATTACATGTATACTTCAAAATAAAACCTCGGCACCCGGGGCAACACGCTCTAAATTTTTCTGGCACTCAATGGGTTAATTCATTCTAATTCAAACGGTGTAAGAAAAACACTGAAAAAAGTACAAAACTCTGCTGGCCGATTTGATAAAAAATACGATTGAACAGCAGATGTTGAAAACTGCAATTGTGTACATTTGGACGCGAACCGATTCCCAAAAAAGTGAAACAGGTTTGTCAAAAACAGCATAAAGTTATTCTGTGAGTTTCCATCTGTGGCAGCCATGAGTGTCTTTGCACTTTGAAGAGGAGCGCGTTTACCTGAAATCTTTGGCGCAGCTTTTTTTATATCTTTTTCATGTCCCTTCCAGGAGCCTCATTATGCAAAACTCATTTGTTCTCCCCGGAGGTGGTAGTTTGAGGTGTTTCTTTGAAGCACACAATTAACGTTAAATTTACACTTCACACTGAGCCAAACAAGAATTTTTAACTCATTTTTGTCACTCTTATGTCACCGAAGCGAGTGGTTGATATTGAATTTGTTTTCATGTTTTACGTCCTCCATCTAATTTGATCGATATTATTTATGGTGAAAAGCAAATCATAAATAAGCCAAGAAAGGATTTTATTTTCGATTGAAAATCCACTAATGCCATGAGAATGTGCCAACGACAAGCAGAATTACGTCCAATGGACAGCTGGAGAGGAATTTGCGCCCCTCAGGAGACGAACAAGGACAAACAGCAGGTGCAGACATGACAAGAGGGGAAGAACGGGAGAAGAGAAGAAACCAAATCGCAACCTGTGCTTGTTGACATCAAAGGGCAAAGGGAGCTGAAGAAAATGGGGCCGAGGGTTCACCTTCATTCATGCGGGTCCCGTCGTGGGCCGATATCATCATTTCGTAATTAATAAATAATAATCGAATTGATTATTATTAATTGATATGAGTCGCATCTATGAGATATTTATTGCCAGTCATCGGGGGGCGGAATGCGTGAATTCTTCCAGGGATAGACCGACCATCGACTGTTCTCGTTCCTAATGATGTTCCTCACGTGGCGCACACAAATAACACCATTTGGGAGTTAATGGCTCGAGACAGACCAATGACGGAGCAGTTTGGGTCCGATTCCTCTGCAGGGAGTTGAATAAATAGGAAATGTGAAAATGAATTTGATCGGGGAGATACGAGGCTGAAAGCAGGTGGAAATCAGGTAGCATCCTTTGTCTCCATCTTGGAAAAAGGGGAATCACGAAATAGTTTCCAGAAGACAGGCAGAGGAGCAAACCTTGTACTTGTCTGCGGTGAGTCTTCCACATCTTGCCAAATCATCAAACTTCTTTCTGTTCTTCCACACCCCTAACTGTTCCCAATCCTTCTTGCACAAACAGCAGGTTCACCCTTTCTTTCCGTAGGAAAAGCCGAGATGCAATCAATATTGTTTTAATTAAAGGGAACCTTGATGGAAGATTACACTCCGAATACAATCGACGGTCATTTAATTTTCTACCGAAACAAAAAAAAGAGAAGAAAAGGAAGAGCCTTCAAATTCCGGAAGATAAATGGTTCGATCCAACGGATTTAATTGATATAATGAAAGGTTGACGCCCCTCAAGCCTTCTTTTGCACCTCGTTAGTGCCTGAAACTTCTTTATTGCCAACCGGCCCCGGGGGTATTCCTCCCGGAATTCACGTGATTTATTTGACGTAATGGCTATTGTGCAATTAAACTGTACTCGCATCGAGCGGAAGCCCAACGAGGGGTGGGTCGGGGTTGCCAGATAACGGGATGTTTTTAATTAGTTACATCATCTGGTGCTTTTTGTTCTCTCGGAGTCAGCCGCCATTGAGGTTTCACTCCACTCCGTCAGTTCTCTGACCCTTCATTGCACCCTTTGGGTGGATCTCACCCCATTGGCCTGAAAATATTCTGTAAATTTCTGGCGAATCTCCGCTGACTCACTCCTCCCGAACCCAAATTTGGCATTCATTAATTTCACTTCTTTTTAAATGTCCCACGCACATTTCAAACCTGTGCCTGAATTCATTTTTTCTCTTATGCTACTCCTCGTCTCCACGCCCTTTAACATTAAAGCATCCTGCCATCAATAGTCTTCTTGCTTCCGAAGGCCATCGCATGAGCCCTCTTCTTCTTCCGTATCCGCATTCCTTTCGGTCAATTTCCGGGCGAAACAAACGCCGCAGCGGAAAGCAGTTAAAAAATGGCGCCAAAATCGGTGATAATTTACTGCGGTCTCAATGTTTTTTTAATGAGTCCCTCGAGGGATTACTGATTGAGGAGCGAAGTTCGGTCTTTCTTTCACGAAAGCATAAAATTGACACCGACGTCATTTGATCGCTGTGTTTGTGACGTTTTTTGGGTGTATTTATTGTATACTAGGGGGCTTCGACCCCCTCCAACCCCCTCTGGCAGTTCGGGCTTCGCCCTAGCTGGGACTTGCGAATTTATATTTTAATATCAGATACAATAACACATTTCCTGAAAAACTGAATGCACCTTGATAATCCCGTTGCATTATACTATAAAAATTATGTACAATTTTTGAACAAACAGTGCATTTATTTATGGATAATAACAACTATATAATTAAGTGTCAGTAGAATATTTTCGATCGCGCATAATGAGTTTAAAGAATTTGGGTTTGAACAAAAGTAAATGGAAGTGGAATAAAGTTTATTGAGGCCGTGTCATTTCTTTACTGTCCAAATCGTACTGAGTCCTAAAAATTAACATTTTAAGACTGAAAAAACTACTGACGCTAAACCCACTCTAATTTCTATCAATTCTACAACAAATTCTCTAAAAATCTGAAAGACACTCTGAAAAACCACTACCACTAAATCTACACAAACTAATTAATATCAAATATAAAAAAAATTTTGATAGTTTAAGTTTATCAAAAAAAGTTTGATAAAAAATTCTGAAAAATGCCTAATTGAATCTAAACTAGGAATCCCGAATTCCTAGTTGCCAAATCCCAAATTCCATTAGTTCCCTAAGCCACTGTACTCAAAGTGGCCCCGAATGCAAAAAAAGAACATCAACCCTTTAACATGAGAAAGGAATTCTTAAAGTTATCTGGTTTTCCCCGAAACCTAAACAGGTTTTCTAGAAATTTCTTGACTTTTGCTGATTTTCGAAAAATGATACCTAGTGCAGACCCTTCTTTGGAAAATTGCGGGTTTTTAGGAAAAAGTCCTTTGGAAATCGGTTCGATGGTTCTTTAGATCTTAGCTAACAAAGAACGGTGTGCACACACACACACATTCCTATAACAGATTTATATATTAGTACGATTCGATCACTGATCATCTTAATCACAGGTGAGTGTTAACCCGACTGTACCACTCCGCTCTCGTGTTGCACTCTTGGGGACAATTATTTATTTATTTTTATTTATTTATTTTAAAACTCTTTACAAAGTTTTGCTGTACCTTCTTTTTTACAGTTATTTTACAAGGTTAGGTTAGGCTAATTCTCAAACATAGTCAAACATACAAAAACAGTAATTTTTTTTTACAATTTCTTCCCTTTCTCCTTACAAATCATTTTGTATATTTTTCAGGAGATACACCCTTGCATTATAAAATTCTCCTGTTAATGTTTTAAATGATAATTTCGTGCCTTTCCACCGTCAGAGGGTAACACGTTGAATTTGATCACAAAATGGCGCACTCATAGACATTCAGAAGTGATGATGAAAAAGCTTCGGAAGAAAGCACAGCCTGCGAGGCCCAGCCGAAGGGGTTTTATCTTTATGGTTCAAGTTAAGGCATTGACATAATTTTATAGAGCTCATAAAACGTGAAAATGAATTTATAAGGACATGATTTCAAACAGCGCATCGGCGCCCAAAGGTGTGGTCGCGAGTTCGAATGTCTTTCTCGGGATTTTAAGACGATTCTCCTCGGGAACTCCGATGGGAACACGCGAGTTGAAGATGGCGGGTGTTTGGGGGCGGTGAGGGGCGGTGAGGGGCGGTGAGGGGCGCAGAGGGTGCAGAGGCGGGCGCCCCGGGGCTCCGGTGACTGTTCCATCGTTTGAGTCCGGCCGGGCGCCGAGATTTTGGGATCATTGCTGCTAAATGCCTTCTCACGATGCAATGAATTCAATTATTGCACAAAACGTCTACGGTTTATTTATTTTCCATTCTTGCGGCGGGGTGGTCGGTTGAAATTCTCAACTTTCCCTTGACCCCGTGTATTTATTGTGCTCATGACGGCGCTTCGGGGGACTCGATTAAGTTGTCAGTCAATCCCTCGTAAATATCTCGGGATTCTGACGGTGGAGTGCCTCGTTCGAATAAGTACACTTGTAAATTCGGAGGCCAATTAAACACGTCCGACTCGGGAATACGTCTACTGAATGTCCTCAATGTTCTTGTCCAATAAAGATTGTCACCCAGAAATATTATTCCTAATGTTCTTAATTATAATGGGGATGATAAGATAAAATGCTTCATTCCATGCCGTCCGTCGGCAATTCCACTCGAATAACATTTTACTCTTTTCCATAACATAAAATTTTATTTTTTCCATTCGTCTTCTTCTCTTCTTTCCCTCTTCATTTTCTAAACGGCACGTGGAAAAACTGATCCGCCCATTGTATGTCTGACAATAGTTTCCACATATTTTTCCTGCTGACAGAACAGTACAATCTGTGAGCGGTTATTGTCCCCGACGAGCTTAGAAACAAATCGAGGACGTTTTTTTCTTCTCGAGACATAATGAAGAATCCAATTAATCTTGTTTAGAAAACTCGACTATTCAAGAATTCTATTAAGCATTGAAAAAGTGGCCCCATCACGGATTTATGGAAGGAACAGTCAACGCCGAATCTTTTGGCCACCATTTTATGTGGTTGATAAATTTCCATTGGAAAACGGATACGGACGGAGACAGCGGAACGGCGGGGGACAGCGCTCTATCACTAATTTTTCCCCGGCCCACACGGGACATAATTGCATCAGATGGCGAACACACGACGGACTAGTTTTCGCGTGGTCTGATAAATAGGGAACTGTCGTGACATTTGTAAGGGAGAGAAAAGGATGGTGTCACTGGATGCGGACGGCGCCTACGTACGGATCAGCTCGCGTGCCCGATTCCTTCGCATGTCAGCACAGACGAACTGCCTGACGCCCTTTCAGAGGCCTCGCGAAGTCAAACCTCGTTTGCCAAACAACCTGTTTTGCCAAAAAACTGAAATTAATTTAATTTGGGCGTCTTCCATTGTCGTAAAGTCCTCCGCGTCGCGGGTGGGACCTGTTTGTTGTTAGCGTTTCCCTTCGGCTCTCCGGGTAGCGACCAAATGAAAAAAGTGTTGTAATTATTATCGAAGATTATTAATCAATATTAATTGTATTATTTTATCAATGTTAACATGTCGGATTTGACGATTTACCCTTTCGGGCATGCGCAAATAATTATCGTGTGCCTGAGCCCCCAGTCGTCTTGGACCTCGAGTTGGGGGCTTGGTTGTCACGTTTCATATAGATTTACAAGATCATAATTATTTTAACAATTAACATAATGCATGATAATAATTATTCCTTATAATTATCATTATAATTGTTATCGCCATTATAAAATCTTAAATTTGTTTATCTTTCATCTCCGTTATTAATAAATATTATTACACCGGGAATCGAGTTGGCCTTTCCCCCTTTTTTTTTTTTATTTCTAAAAGTATCTTTTCAGTCGGAGATGATCGATTTGAGTGGATTTCCACTCATTTGACAGCACAGCGGTTGTGCTTAAACTCAGCTTTGGTTGGAAGGTTTTCCTCTGTCGAATTGGACCTTTTCCAACTTTCCCGACTTTTTCTGTTCTCATTTTGCAAAGAGTTTCTCTTATAATACTTCCACGATTTGAGGATGTGGTAATAAGCCACACCTTGGGGGCGTGTATCTATCAGACATTTGTGCCCGAGATCCCATGGATAAAACAAACAATACACCACTTAGAACCAGTGAAAGAACTCTTCTGCATTTCCCTGCAGGAAGACGCTTTCACCCCCGAAAACACTTCAGCGGTTGCTGAACACAAAATGTTTGTTTTCTCACGCAGATATTTACTTTTTCATTATCTGGTCATCAGATAAATGGAAAACAACTCCCTGTGAACCGGTCATTTATGTAACTTGTTCCTATTTTCTCTGATAGTGAAGCGATATAAGGTCGGAACACGGAATCAAGCCACGAGCAAGGTCTGCTCTGGACCTGAAGAAACCAACCACGACCGAGCCTTTCTCTCGCGAGGCTGCCTCCCCTATCATCTCCTTCTGCTTTCGTAATCATTCTCTGTGATCCATTTGTCCTCAATCAGCAGTCTCAGGTTACGTTCATAAAAGGTCGTACCGAGATGTGAGCTCAGAGGAGATAAGATTGGGGGCACTTGGTTGGGTAATCGGGGGTTAACATTACCAAATGCACGCGAACTGTCCACCGACAGAAGAAAAATGAGAAGTCGAGGAGGAACGACTTAATGGACCGCGTCATGCATCCGTGATTGATTCCGTTCGTGGGAAACTCACGGAAGAAGCTCTGCCCGAACTGTATTGGGTGGCGGTCACGTGCTAGGCAGCAGACACCCGCATGGCGAGACCATACTGTGAGCGGTCATCCTGCTGGGACTTCCCCAAAGTGTTTCCCAACGGGGTGGTCGGATTTCTTTCGGTGGCCGCCCGTCGACCCGAGCTCAAATGAAAGTCAATTCCAGGAAATTCAGATCCGGTCAGGTTCGTACATAAACTGAGTTGGATTTACTGAATTCTCGGTTGGGCTTTGGCAGTGTCGGTCAGTGCAACAGAGAAAGATAAAAGAGAAACGGGAGAGGTTTCTGGCAGCGTTTGCGGCTGCTCTCGAGCGAAATTCCTTTGTGGATTTTATTACGTCATTCGTTGACCTGAGAATTCTATTAGAACGTCACAATAAGGCACCGAGGTCAGGTCTGCTTCGCAATTAGAGCTGGTCAGAGATGGTCCCGATTCCTCCATTGTTGAGTCGTTGCAGCTGCTACAGATCTGACCTCAAAGTGGTTCAATCTAAGTAATGGTCTCTTAATCTGTTTGCAGAATTATTATTTTTTGTTGAACCGAACCTCATTGTTTAATTCGTTCACCCCCTAATTGACGCTGCCGCATTTCAGTAAAAGACGGAAAACTGTAATGAAACGAAGTGTTTCCAACAGGTTGAAGCAACCCCATCAGACCGCCTTCAGCCCTTTTCTCAAACCGATAAGAAATTGACAATATTGACAGGGCAACGAAAAGCCAACAAAGCGAAAATCTCTTGAGAAGAATAAGAAAACCGAACCTGTTCGTTCATTCAGGTATTGTGGGGCTCACAAAGGAAGAAAAACATCTTTCAACTATTTAGTTTTGTTTAAAGCATAATTCGACAGACACGTTGCACGTACGTACCTGAGTGCATTAATTCGGCGAGGTATCCCTTCAAAGGGGTTGAAGATTTCCGCGTTGTCTTTTTGACGGAATAAAAAATGATTGGAGGGTTACGAGGGGTCGATCCAACCCTTAACACAAATATTCATGTAATTGGTTTCTATCAACACTGAACTCCTTGTTTAGATATTCTTCCTTTCTTTCATCTATCCTTCCCTCAACGAGATCATCCTAATTTTATGCCGACCCCTCGTACCTGTCTACTTATTTCATTAATCGTTGGTACTTTCATTTGTTGTTTAGTCATCCTCTTTATTTCTTTTGTGAAAACTTAACAATTCATTCCGAGGCATGGCATCCGTAATCACGACCGTTTCCGAAGGGGTTGAAAGGCTCCGGAAACCTCCCCGCGACCCGTCTCCGGGAGATGCCTGGAAGGTCGGCCACGGGTGATCCTTGCTCACCATCTCCGAGAATTAATGAACGAACTGTCAGAGTCTTGACCAACCTCATGACCGGGGAAAGCACGATCTCACTGAATGCTTTTCAACTCGAATTATGTAAGCTGCGCTCTATAAGGAGCGCAATTCCGCTGCTGAGATCCCGGAGAAACAGCCTTTTTATTATGGCCATTTTCAACTTTGACCTCAAACAGCTCAACCCCTAATTGAAATTCCTGATTAGACCGATATGGCATGTCAATTTAATATATAATACAATATATAATTGGAATTCCGAGTACAGGCACTCTCAGGTGGCATTTCCCTTGGCGAGCGCCAATCAGGCGACGCTGTACTCAGAAGGGGAATGCAGTTGGGCAGATTTAATGTCTTGGGGCGGTGGTCGTAGGGGGAAATGGGGGCTGCCAGGTGCATCGTGATGTGCATTCTGTAGATTGCATCGCAGCAGGGACCAGCGCCGTGACGGTGCAATATTGCCCATTATCGCCTGTTTCAAATCAAATAAACTTTCATTACTTTTTAATCAACTTTTGTCGAAGGTTGCGGAAGTAATTTAAATCTAAAATTGAACACGAGACTTAGAGAAAAACAGGTACTTCGATCCCGGGGAAGAAGAGAGGTATTCAGTACACCTCAACTTCGATTTGTGTTTCCAAGTTGTTAAAACTGTTCTCAATTTTCCATCGATTAGATCACAAAGACAAACATTATAAAAACGTATAAGGGTTTGAATCAAAAGAAGAAAGGGTTAAATCACTCGTTTCTCGAAAAGTTGTATACTTTTCCAAATTTTCTCCAGGAGCTCTTTCTACGGTGGGAATTTATGGATGAAGCCACTGGTTCTTAGCTTCATGACTAAAAAAGACTCGTTCAACATCCGAAACATAAAATAGTCAAACAAAAGATTTTATCTCTCCTACGAATTTCGACAAATCCACACACACACGCGCGCGACGGCCACTTAAAAAAACGAAAAAACCCTTAAACTACCTGTTGGGAATTTCAAAGGTAACACCTCCGCGTACCACCCGCAAATTAAAGATGGAGCGAACAATAAAAAATGAAATAGCATCTGTAATAACCCCATTACAAGGATAACAGACTTGTGACCTGGCGAACACCTTCCGGGTTAACGAATTTGGTTTTAATCTGAAGGCAACCCGTCCGGTAACTCTCGCACCCTTCTACTAGGTGGTACCCATTTATGAAATTGAATCATTAGAACCCTCCGCCCAGGTGCGAGTCGGTGGTGCCCGAGCATGGAAGCGAAAACCTAATCATTACAGTGGAAAATAAAACATGATTTTTATGTCGTGCCGGATCAAACGCGAGAAACCCCCTCGTCTGATCATAATCTTATTTATTATCTTGTTTATTTATTGGGTAACTTTATTTAAATGAGCGATTAAATTTGGAAGTGGGGGCCAGGGCCCCAGCGAGGGGCGTGCGGAAGGAACCGAGTGACCGTTCGGGGGGCCCGGGCCGCGGGCCGTTCCGGATTCCGCCCGCGCATTTCACTTTTAGTTTTAATGTTATAATCAAATCTCCATTTTCAAATAGAAAAAGATATAACTCAGTCGAAAATATGAGAAAAGTTGTCAGGGAACCGTTTAATGGGTTTACCTGACAGACTGCGCCTTGTTGCAGAAATATTGGCTACCTTGTGAAAATTTAATAGTTTTTCCAAATTATTTATAGCTGTTAAAGGCCGCATTTATACTCTGTGAAGTTTCGACAGAAACAGAGTGAGGTCCGAAGATGGACGACCAATTGGACAGTTTTTCAAGACTTTGCCTCACTGTGGGTGTTCTGTAGAGAAAACAATACTAAAATTGAATATGAAATAAAATCTGAAAAAATACTGAATTATAAATAAGATTACTACTTTATATCTGATATAAATGGACAGTTTTCTTAAAAATTTGTCAAAATTAAATATACTAATGCTACTTACATATTATAAACTCAAATACTTATACTCATAAATTTTACACTTACATTTAAATTCCTATAAATTAGATTTAAATTTGCTCGGGAATTTTCCCACTCATTCTCATTCATTGAGAACAATTTTGTAATACTTTAACACAGTGATGGCCAAACTACGGCCCGTGAAGGTGTTATATGTGGCCCGCTCTTTTATTCCTATATTCACAGACGTATTTGGTGATTTTAAATTCTTTCTTACCATTCGGTCAAATTTTAAATTTACACTTATGCTTACACTTTGGGTTTCCCTTCTTTTTTAGATTCTCTCATAGAAGTCAAAAGGACTGCTTGCATAAAATGTAAAAAGGGTAAAAGGTAATGGACGTGAGAGCAGGAACGTACAGGAAAGAGGAAATGAGAAAAGCAGAAAAAGAGGAAAAGAGGTAAATGAGAAAAAGAGAAAAGAAGACAATAAGAAGAAAGAGAAAAGGAGGAAAAGGGGAAAATGAGAAGAAAGAGTAAAAACTAATTTTCACTGCTTTAACACATTTGCCTCCAAAATAGCTTCTATAATTCGGTCTAAAATGAAACAAATTGTCCCCCAAATACCCGTCGTCCTCATAAAATAACCCTCGAAATGAATTCAGGTTAACAAAAAATGTTGGCATGTGCCCACTTCCGCAGGAACCATAATTTTGGAAATGATATTCATCAAAATTCCAACGCCTCACGTCGATTTGATCTATCATCACCTCAAGCTAGGCCCTCCTTCATCGATCACGGTTTTAATCGATTCAGAAATGATGCCTGGTGAAAACGATGATGAATGCAGCTGTGAACGCGCTAACAACCCCTTTGCCTCGACGATGACACCCTCGGCCCTTCCACCGACCGCCCCTCGCCCCTTCCAAAACACTTTCGGTCGGCCGAGGGGAAGGGTAGCGACGGCGGTCGTTCACCCAGTCGGAGGAAAAGGCCAAAAAGGCCATTCAACAATGCACCATACAAATCATAAAAAATATGCAAAAGCAAACAAGCACAGTCGGGAAAGAGTTCCGCCTCGCTGTGCACCGCCTTGTCGTAATGAGCGGGATTGCGTGCACCAAAGCCGAGTACCGCTGTGCCCCTTAGGTTCTTAACAGGTTGACCGGAAGATAAATTGGGCCCCGGTGTGTTACATATCTACTGAGAACTGCTTTCCGAATGTTGACGTTTTGGGGGTAGAAGTGGGAAAGGGCAAAGAGATGGGATGGAAATATCAAGCGACTGTGTACACTTTAGGGGCATTTAGTCTTTTGACAGCATAGGCGGAAGAAAAGCCTTGGGGAGAAAAATACCTCCACTCAGTTTGGTACAGTAAAGAGAAATTTATAAAGCATAAATATTTACATAAATCAGAAAATTATTGCCAAATTTTTGGCCCGAAAACATTTTATTTTTAATAAGTTTCATTTTCTCTCTTTATCAAATCAGGAAATGAAGTATGTCTGTCTCAACCATTTTCACTTAACACCGAATCCAACTCTTGTAAAACAACCCTTTCTTAAGTGTCCTCAGACTCAACTTAAGTCAAAACGTAAATACTGCTGACACGTCAATCACATTGCAAAACAAACCAAATGACATCTTAATTAAATAAATTTTATCTAATTTGTTTTAACCAGCAATTAAATTCCATAATTTCAATTAAGAGTTTTTATCGGTCAAAATTCAAAAACAGAACTGCTTCAACAGCAACAAATTCATTAAAATGAAACAAAAGCGCCGAATACCTTATCCACGAAGACAGACAAGAAAAAATAGGTGGAAAAAGCAAAATGATTGAAACTTCACTAAAGCAAAGCTTTTGATAAAACCGCCATTTTTCCAATAACAAAATAAATAAATACAAAAAAATAGTTAAGACACAGTTTTAAGGAAATTAACCCTTTAACCGGCTTAAAGAGTGGTTCCTGTAGTGGTATTTTTGTATATATTCGTCATATGATTAATTTTTTTATATGTTATGTTTATATTATTTTAGGTTGTGTTTATTACAGCTTATAAAAGTACAAAGGTAATGTATACACATTGAAGAGTAGAGAAAATTTGTTTCTGCCTCGTAAAGAGTTATGTGTACTTATATGTTATGTTTATTAGAGCTTATAAAAGTACAAATGTAGAGAAAATTTATGTTTTCTACCTCGTAAAGAGTTGAATCTTGCAATGTTCCTACTCTCCCACTATTACCAGTATATAATCGTCATAACCGCTATAGTATACAAGAGATCAACCGTATATATACGGCATATCCTCTTAACGGGTTAACTTTCAGTAATTAATTTAAAAAAAAAAAATAATAGGATTTTGAACTTTGTGAAATTTCATTTGAATACGTGTAAAGGGTTAATTTCGGCTTTCATAAGGAGTTTTCAATTGAGATGAATTAGAGAAAATGGCGAAACTGCAGTGGAATGCAAAGAGCAAAATAAAAGTCTTTAGGGGCTTCTTCTGCCACAGCTTTTGTAATAAAAATAAATCTTGGTCAGGATTGACCGAAAAGTGGAGAACCATGACGTCACTTGGCAACGGGCTGTCCCGAGGGCAGACTTTGTAAAATCCTTTTAGAATTTAATTAACCCGGCATAACCCCGAAAAGAGATTCGAAGCCGCACGGGCCTGGGGGTCGAAACGTTGCGTCTGAGGGACCGACTGTTGGATTGTTTTTCATTTTCCGGACCCTCATGGATGTTGCCATAAAAGAAGGTAAATGACAAAGCGGCACCTTGGTATTTAACCGGCTCCCTTGCGCCGTAAAATTTCTCACGGTTTTATGATTTTAATAGTTTCGACATTTTTTTATAATACGTAAAAAAGGAAAGAAAAACGAGTTTTAATGAACAATTAACAAATGTTATTGACACTTAGAATCTTTAAGAGAGAATCGAACGATAATCGAGGATGAAGGAGAAGGATGTTGTAACTCCGGTTCGACATTTGTGCAGATACGGCCCGGGGAGGGGATGGTTCGTGGGTGGTTCGCCCGAAGAATTAATGCTTTTTGCGGTGACTGGATTAATTAAGTGACCTTCTCGGCGTTGCCACGGCTAGCGGTGAGGAAATGCCCCACGATTAATCACCTGAAAAGCTCATTTTTCCCTCTCGGTTCGCAGAGAGGATATCGCGGACGATTTGCAATTATGTCACTGTGATTGCGCAACGGCCAAAAGCGGAGATCGAAGGAAAATTAATTGATTGTTCTGATCTGCGGCACTCATTGCCTTATTGACTGAAGAAAAAGCAACAACATCGCACCCGGTGGCGTAAGCTATTTATTGTTTTTTGTTGTTGGCTATCGCTTTAGCAATGGTTCACCGCCGGCGGGGAACTGCACCACCGACCGAACCGCAGGTGGTGCTACCAAATATAGGGCGAGTCTGTGTTCCGTCAATGGGCGCAATACTGCGTCGTGACTGCATAAGCGCTTCGAGTATCAGCCGGCGTGAACTCTTCAGGGCCCGCATTCATCCCAACGGTGTTATTCGGGAGTCGATGGATGTTACAATGTGAGCACAATACAACGAGAATACGTTGAATTCATTTTCCCCATATTCCCAAAATTTTTGCTTTTCAAATACAGTAGAGCATTTGAAGCAAAGTTTTTCTTCAATGACACCGACAAAGGGTTAATAGGTACGGAAGAACAATTGTGGGCGTTCGCGAATTGCAATATTCCATGGAATTAAAAACTAAGCAATCTGTTAAATGTTTTTAATTAACTTTCAATAATAAACAACCCTCTTCCTCATAAAGATCGTGAAAGCTGGTCATTCCCTCACGAAGGCATAAAATCCGCGCCGGGGAGCGCCACCCACTCCCAGATACAGTCTCCGATCCGATCCGCAAATAAAACACTTTTTCTCTTCTTTCCTAATCCCTTTCTCCAAATTAACAAGTATTAATTGATGAAATTAAAGGTTAATAAGTGAATCAGAAAGTTTAAATAAGAGAACAGGTAGACCGACAAAGTCGTGACAACAATAAAATGGAAAAGAGCAGCGACCCAGAATCCAGCTTCGGATATCATGCTAATTCGTGGACACGATTCCTCATAAAATAGTTTTTTAAATTTATTTTCAGAGGAAAACCTCAGGTTTTCAATGCTCTCGTGATTCGTACCTGACGTGTAGCCGGAGGTAGTCAAATAACTGCGCCTATTGCACCTGTCGGGGACCGACTGCAGTCAGCGAACTCTTTTGGGGAACGAGGTCACTGCTCATGGCCGACCAATCAGCGTCGCCCGCGGGGGCCAATCAGCGCCGCTCTTTCCCGAACGGCGGCCATTGCAGAATCGGTCCTTCGAATAGCTGTTGTCGCCCGCGATGCAGTGGGACGGAGAGCCTTTTCGTAATGGGTCGACTCGTGATCGGGCGCTAACCCGAAGGTAATTTTCAAATAATGACATCAACAAGTTATGATACCCAGAGCTCGACGTGATCTCGTAAGAATTTAATTCTCGAGATGTCAATTAAAGCTTATAATCCTTCACGATCTCTATTCGAAGGTGCCATACGTGTTGGCTCAATTTGAATTCCTCTTGTTATGATCGGCCAAAAACGAAGACACCTTTGAGCTGATTAGGAAATTTTTTGTTCGGCCAACTCCGCTGATAAACATTTAGAAACTGTAAATGCGTTTTTATTTAACGGCTTGTTGAGGCCAGTCGGCCCGAGATTAGCGCTAAGTGGTTCTATTGCCATGCGAAACGTCCGAGCCGAAGCTCGGGTGGGCGTATGCGTAACGTTAAGAGTGAATTTATGTCGGAGCGAAATGGACGGGCTTTACGGCCTGATAACCCCTCTCGAGATTGGTCTCTTCACTTTTATTCCCTCATGAGTGAACTTTGCCGCAAAGAGTGATTGTTGCCGCTAAAACATTCCTCGGAGGTGCTACTTTTCTTGTTTACACAACCAACCCTGAACCGAATACAAAGCTTTTATGTCGTCGAGCGGTGCGCTGAACTTGGAGGCTCATGAGCCCCCACCCCCACGTGCAACCCTTGGAGGGGGGGGGCTCATTTCGGGCTCACGCCGACTCTCCTAACAGGTGGCATTAATTAACTTTCCTGCTTTCGCTTCGTTGTTAGGTGGATAAAGACTGCACTGATGACAACGATTTATCCTCGTTACGGTCGCACATGCGATGACTCCAAATTGAGGGAGAAAAATTTGGTGAAGTTATGACGACGTGATGACAGCGGCGATGAGTGCGGTGCATTTTCAGGGGCGGATTGGGGTCATTCCAAACCCCCGGGGGAGAGGGACTGGGCGGGAAGGGGGCGGTTCACGTCTGGAGGTGGCAAAGAGCGTAAACCACCGGTGACCGGGCGAAGCTTCTGTTAAACCTGCCGCAATACATCATTCTTTGAACCTTATTAAATGGCCATCTGCCTATTGAAGAATTCGCCCATCATTCTCGCTCGTAAATCCCGTGCGAGACATTAACGTATGCGTAATAATCCTTTTTAAAAATATAATAATTTTACAAGGTAATTAGTAGTTTTCGGCTTTTGTAACCGCCAATCAACTCTACTGCGATATGAAAACGTTAAATGTCGGGAGTTTGGGGGCGGAATGGTCGAACAGAATGATTCATAATAATTACAAAGTGGCAATTGTCGCAGAAGTGATGTGTTGTGTCTTAATAAGGGCGTTTTCAGTTCCAAATGCGCGAATATATAGTCTGTCCCGTTTTGTATCTCAACGGATATAAAATTAAAAATGAATTAAATGTTGAGCGAGAGCAAACATTAGCGAGGCGGAAACATAACAGCACTCGAATCACATCATCGCTATTTCTAATTAGTAGAACAAAGAAACCTGCGAGGAAAGTTACCAGCAGCGCCAGCCGTCGACATTTCACAATCGAATCTAAATAAATAAACAATTCAATATAAATTTAATTGGAACAGTTTGCGCAACATTTTCGAGTCCGCTGTCAGGGGCAAGAACGGTAAATATTTCAGCTAGCGCCGCGGGCCGGCTCAGCCACAACAATATACCTTGATTGGACCCGATAACAAACGCAGGCTGGCACAACGAAGAACTCATTAGGATCAGGCAGCCATTCAACAGGTAGACAATATGGCCATTGTCCGCACCGACATTTACCATTTCCTTTTCTTTTCCTAAACTTTCTGTAAACAATTTCAAATGTGTATACAATCCCTTCTTTCGTTTTTATATTTAATCTATTTTTTATTAAACAAAGCACTTGTGCCTGTCACAGTGGACGACACTTGAAAAAAAAATATTTCTTTTGAAGGAACATCCGCCAAGGGATGCCAGGGTTTTGTCAGAGATGATGCAAACTCCTTTGTGTCCGAAGACAACAAGACGGTATTCATTGCGATTCAGTGACAAGTTAGACCCGGACATGCCGAAGGAAGAGAAAACGAAAGGGCACTTGACGAGGCAGAATCTCGGTCGAAGGACAAAGAACGACGCGAAATGCGCGTTTGCTGGAAAAGAGAGAGAGTCTCGTTCCGGTCAGGTTTGGATAGGAAAGGGCTCGACTGTCTGAGAGCAGAATTCGAGTCGCAGGTAAAACAAAAATCCTCTTCTGAGGAGTGAATTTCCCCACCATTTCGCCACATCGCCCATAAACAACAATAAACCTATCAGGAAGCAACCCTTGTGTGATTCACGGCGCCCACGCTCCAACACCTGACACGGGATGAAGAAAACTCATACTGAACTGCTCATTAATAACACTAATGGACCAGATGATGCATCCCCGAGGGGGAGGCGCGCCCCGGAGGGCGAAATGTGCGCCTTTTCCCAGGCGAGGTCCCCGAGCTGTCAAATCCGTCGAAGCGGGGCGGTTCTCCCAATTACTGATCTCATTTGTTAGCGCAATCGCCTCGCAGGAATTCGCCTAATCTTCTCTTCATCATTTGGCTAATAACTTTTCTCCGATTGAAACAAGTACTCATTTTATTATTACGAAATTGATGCAATCATTTGCACTGTTAGAATGAATAGAAAGAAGGAAAATGGTAATTTGGACTTTAATCATTCCTCTAAAACCATTACTGTGTTTTTATCATCGCCACCATTTCAAATAGAAAAAAAGGAGTCATTGGAAAAAATTCCTGCACTAATGGGCGGAGATAAGGGCGTTTCCCAGAAATGCTGACAGAGCGTCAGGAGCCAAAGGGTTTCATACGCATTGCTGAGGGCGGAAAATAAAATTTCCTTCTTTTAAGGCACACAACACACCTGTTTTCGCATCGCAACGGCAGAAATTTCTCATGGTTAAATGCGAAATCCCGGGTCAAAGTTGGACAAAGCAACCCACGCACTGACTACCTGTCCCAGATCTCATTCTCTTCTCAGAAAGGATTCCCCCGAAATGAGATTTCTAGTTGCATGAATTTCTTGTATTCTGTCAAAAAAGTGAAAGGTACACAAAGTTGGGAATTATTTATACAATTTGCTTCATAACGAACTCTTCGGCTTTTCTTTCTCAGCTCCAACCACCTGTTTAAGAGACAAAACGAAAACCTGAAAACGTGACGAGAGGTTTTTACATTTTTCATACCTGTCCGAGCACAAATCGGAACGGCCAAAATTTCCCATCGGGGGCGACCGTTACACAGTGCCTGAGAGAACAGAAAGGCTCTGTTGTTCCCTCAACGGAGCTGGGAAAACTTTGGGAGTCACATTCGACCCCCGGGGGTGCAAACACAGCCACCCGTGAGTGGCTACACCAGTTCCAGTGCGAAAATATAAAAGAAAACTTTCCGCTTGGGACCAATTAATCAAACTCTTTCCTTTCTTGGAAACCAAAGTTCAGGCAGACAATTAAAGCCCGGTTATTAATAACTGCTCGGGTTATGCAGAAAGATTAAACATCGATCGCCATTTTCCGCAGGAGCTCAAGTGTCTAACATTCGGGACACGTAGCTTTCATTACCAAGTCGATGCCTTTGGGTACAATAAAAAAGCAGTTGCGAAACTATCTGGGTAATACTTAATTTCACGCTCTATAGGTCTTCATCGATCTTCCGAAATTCTTTGCAACCACAGCTTTCTTGTACCGAAAATACAAGAGAGCTTTTACGATTTGGAATGTTGATTTCATTGAAGTGCGAACGATGAAAACGTTTCAGTGTAACGAGCAGAAATGTTTCCTTGGAGGAGTTTAATCACAGAGTTTATTCGACCAATTAATAGAGACAGCTTAACGTGAAATAATTGAAGGAGAAAGTACTAAAAGCTTCGTACGCATTAAAAACTCCTCCCTTCCGCTTCTCCCAATCAGCCCTAACCTCGGGGGCCAATTTTATGAAAATAATTCTCTTCAGCGGAAGTAATGGATTAATGATAGGAAAGCGTTTATGGGAGGTGGAAATTAATCAGCTGTTGCCTGCGGGTTGTATTTCATTAATCAATCTCCCCTCTGCACTGCCCCCTGCATATGTTCACTTCGTCTTCACCGTGAAATCGCATCCCCAAATGCTCTCCTTCCGTGTGAATCTGCAGGTTTCGCCATTGTAAAGGATACCCTTCCGGAGGGGTTGAAGGGTGAGTGAAAGGATCCGGCCTCACCGATCTGTTTTTACGATCTTACGAGAGGAGAAAATCCGTGTTTGGAAGGTAGTTTTATGTAGGAAGGTTATACTGTTATACAGGAAGCTCTCCGAAGGTAGATCACGCGAAGAATTCGGCTTCGTCCCTGAGTATCGGTTAGCCAGCGGCCAGTGTGGGTTTGGGATAAATAGGGTGGGCCTTTCCCTGTAAGCAGTCGCTGTCCAAACTGAGAACCTGTGGGAAGAAAACAAATGAACGGATTTATTGTGTAATTCCCCTAAAACAGTACTTTTTCCCGAGAATAAAAAATAGCCGAAATCAGTGAAAGTTCGTCCTCACTAAATCACGACCGTAATCTATTGCCATCATAAAAAAATCTATTTTCAAAAAAACTTTCAATTATACTCTTGCGAAAAGGCAAACAAAGAACCGAATATCACAGGAACATCTAACAGAAAAGGAAACAGCCGAAGGGAGCGGCGATGTTCCGCACTGAAAAGGAAAATTTCGGGGGAGGAATCGGTCGATACCCAGAAGGAAACCGAAAGTGTTTTCAGAAAAGGTGTGAAGATGAAATTAGTCAAAATAAAAGGGAAAGGGGCCCCGAGGGGCCTCCTTGTCCACCATTAGAACCCTCCGATGGATGGGAGACCTCCGAGGGACCGTTCGGGGGCGAAAGGGGAGGACGCCGCGTAAATCTTTTTTATTGATGTTGATGAGATGCTTTTTTATTTTAATTTATATCTAAGTGTTATCGTGAAGATAATCGTTTATCTGATTATCTCGTACCTGATTATACCTGTATTTAGGATAAAAAGGTGAGTTTATTTACTTTAATTGGGCAAATTGAAAGCTTTTACGTTTAGGCGATGTCCTCGAGGGTCAATTCTTTTTTGTTCTTTTTCAGGGTTAAAGGAGTGTAATGGCTGCGATTATACGAGTAGGGAGCTTTTGAAAAGCGCAAGATTAGAAAGCCAACCTCCTTTCATCGCGAAGGAAGGATTTCCCAAGAGCGCATTCGATGCAGAATTTTAAAAGCGGATTACATCTGAAAACAAATTGCATCGAATAACTGGAACACAAGTTTTGCCCGGTGGGTGAGACGATGAAGGAATTCAGGTACCCGTCAGTTATCTAACGAATGACCGAATATAATGCAGCAGGTGCTTTAGCCTTCGTTTTCTTCTTTATAATTCGCGGTTTAAGAGAAAGTACTTGTCATTCTTTCCACTTTGCGAAGTACGTGTCATGTGTGCGTTTTATGAAGGCGGTTTGTGTGCGCACTTTCATATCGTCAGACGAGACTGAAGGAAAGGATTCGAAGAAGGTGATGTCAACGGAGGACATACTGTTGTCGGGAAGTCGAAGCAGGAGTATCGAAAGCACGGAGAAATAAAATTTTATAATCTTTACATGAATTTTAGTTCCGCATTCCGTCCACATCCTAATTAGCGTGCAAACTATGATTTTATGTGAGTTCCAGCCTCCCTCGAAAGTCCCTTCCCTTTAAGTGGTGTGTGGTGGTCCCACACACCACGTTTATCTTTCGTGTATTCCCTCGAATCCATTCTTTTCTCTAACGAGATCACTCGCGCCTAATGGATTTTAGGCGAGTTCTTTACGTTGAAGGTCTCAAGAGGAAAATGAAAAAATAACGTTTGCACTCAATCTTGTCGAGAAATAATCATTAGAGTTAGCAAATTAAGTATTAATACTTAAAAATTGCTTAATAACTTGTTTCATTATGTCACAGCATAATGAAAGCCGCACAAAGAAGAAAGAAAAATAGATTCACTCGGGTTACATTCGGATCGTAATTGCGATGCTTCACGGCGAGAACCGGCGCAGGTACATACCTGCCTCTTTTCACTTCATTAGGACACCGACATTTCCCCTGTCGTCAATGGAACGTTTTTCCGAGGTACAGAGGCGGACATTGCTCGCCAAAGGTTCGGCAAATGAATGCGTCTTTGTTGGGGGACCGTCCCCCCCCCCACCCAAACATCACAACGAATTAATCCCCGTTTGTTAATTTTTTTTCAAATCGATTATGAGCAAAAACAAGAAAATTGAACCAACCGGAGCCTGAGTGAACGGACCAATCGCGTTTAATTAAATTATTCCACGAGTGTTAACGCCGAGTCTATTATTTTTTTTGCATTTTCATTTGAAACTTCTCGTAAACTGTTATTACTTTAAATAAATTTTTTTTTTGTCAGTAATAAAACGCTAAAGTAATGAATAAAAATCATTATCTGTTTGGCAAATTGAAAAACCAATGATTGAGAAAAAAATTTTCTTTTTACTGCTTTTTAATGATTTTCAAGTTAAGCGTCGTCGTTGGCAATTTTTCTTTTTTTTTTTTTCAATTTTACGATTTGAATTTAAATTTTTTCGTCTCCATTTACGATTTTAATTTGTGTTTAATCAATTTTTTACTGTGGGGGTTTTTATAACTTTATAAACTGACAAACCGGAATTGTTTTGAGTGCCATAGAGTCTGCCATCGGGGAAATCGAAGTGGGGATCCCGATGAAGTCAAATTGGGCTTTGGGGGAGGAGATAATTAACCCTTTGAGGTCGTATGTCTGCTCTCAGCCACCACGGCGAGGAACCATACGAATATATACGAATCTTATACTTATATTATATCAGTATCAGTTTAAACTTTTCCTGAATTTCTATTAAACCTTTTCATCAACTAATACAATTGGAGATAACAAAATTTAAAATAAACAAAAGTTGTGATAATTATCATTATATAATTATTGTATAATTATTTATTGTATTATTATATTGTACTATTTATTGTATTATTATTTATTGTTTTATATATTTAATTATTTATTGTATTATTATTATTATTGTATTATTATATAATTATTGTAGAATTCCAAAGAATATTTTATAAATTGTATTTAGGAGTAATTATAGATTCTCTCTTGTTAAAATATTACTAAATATTACTGAATATTATGTATATGTATCCCTTCTCTTTCCAAAGAAATTAATTCCGACCAATATGATACCCACCCCTAAATTTTATACGACCGCAAAGGGTTAAAAAGTAGACCGAAGAATAATAAGAAAAAGAAGGAATACAATGTCCAGCAGCAATGGAAGTTATTTCCCTATTTTTTTTCCGTTGTGGGCAGAAAAGAGGAGCAAAGCATTGTGCAACAATATTTTAAAATTGAGTAAAAGAGTCGTGGTCATCTTTTCGTTCCCCCTTTGTAGAGGGGATTCAGCGGGAAAGAATGCTTTTAAAAAGTATCAATTCACGATCTGAAAGAGCACATGCCACTTGCAGACATATTGCGAAATGGCGAGTAAACCCCCTTTCGCTCGATGTAACAAACGATGCAAAAGCCTCCGGTTGCCCCCGCCCGCGTGAACCAATTCGGACGAAGCCCGCGAGGGTTAGAGGCAAAAGAAAAGAAAAGTTGCACATCCATTATTGATTCAAAAGAGCAATGTCACAAACGTAATATCAATTAGAATCAGATGAAGAATTAAACAATAGCCCCGGGGTCAGTGGGAGGGGATTAATTGTTGGCGGTTTCGTTCCTGAAGGCGATCCTCAGGTTCAGCGATTATGTAAGGGAGCAGTTGGCGAAAATATAATGGCCATTATGGGATTTCTTCTTCTGCGAATGGCTCCCTTTACTCGAACTCCCCTCTCAGAAACCCCATCAATCACAGCTGAAGGCTGAGAGTGTTTCTCATGCGAAGGAAAGTATAATTCAAGTGTAATGAACGCAATTTTCGCCAAAATATTTTAACGGTGCGAAGCGTGAAAAAATTATTTTTGCTTGATTGGCTTATTTAATTTATTGTTTTTTAAACAAATTGTTTATCATAATGTAATTGTGTTTATTGTGGTGATAAATGATCGTATTTTGGGTCAGAGCATTGTGTCAGTTGTTGAGACTCATACATTTCTTCACAGAGAGCCATTGCGCGATGACTGCCCGATTACAAATCCCATTCTTTGAGAAATACAGCTTTTAAAAGGTCCTGGAAGAGGCAAAGAGGTTTTCAAGAGGCTGCCAGGCTTTTCAGGCGTCGCCGGGGACGTGATTGATAAATGCAGGAACGTCGAGGCCATTGAGCTCCTTAGGCAATTATCATGACGGGAATGAGCTAACGTTTATCTATTTTTGTCCCGTCAAAGGTTAGATTTTCCACCCTTAACTGCTTAAGTTCAAATTTCCGGAGAGGATCAGAAATTGCCTATTGCGACCTTATGAGTATTTGTAATAATTAAAATCTGAAAGGATTAATAACATCGACAAAGGGTTGCCTTTTGTTGCCTCCAACAGGAAATGAGTTTTCAATGCCGATCTGATTTAATTTGATTAAATTCAATTATCCAGGGCTGGCCAACTTTTCGCCAAGGGCCGGCCCACAATTAGGTATTTTCTTATTTAATTTGAGAATGAGGACGACGATAGCCCGCGAGGACCTGGGAGCAGGTTTACCAACGCGTTCGAACTGAATTCAAAAGAGAAAGGTTTCTCAAGGACGTCCTCCCTCACAGATGTTTTACATACTTTGATCACTGCTGATGACATCTCGCTGAAACGGAAGTTTAGAATGTTGGCCGTAACGTTATTAACCCCTGCGAAAACGATTTGACCCAGAACTTACACCGTCGGCCCTTGACCCGCTCCTGATGTCAACTGTCGGCAACCAAATCTCATTTTCCACCCGTAATTCGATTAGAAGCATATTGAATAAATTATTAGTTCAACAAGAGAGGGGACGTGGAAGCAGATTGTTCTGGAAAACTTTCCCACATTTACCCCGAAAAAGAACAATAATGGGCGAACGCGTGCCGGAGTCGGCGGGCCCACCCTCTCCCGGTGGCTGTCCTTTGTCTTCATCCCTCGCCCCGCTCCGATCCCACGCTTGGGGTGGATATCAATATGGTCCCGCTCATCTCCCGCGATCAAACATTTCTTCTCACGCACCACACCGCATTGTTGCCACTCTCTCAAGTCCACTCAAATACGAATTCATTATCAAAACTCTCCCTCATCCCTTCCGCATGAGTGAGGGCGATCGACGCGTGCTTTCGACCCAACAAAAGTCACTTTGTCCAGGTCGTGATCAGGCCTAATCGGACCTGTCAGACCGAATCAGCGAAAACATGCTGAGAAAAACCTGACTTGGTTCGCACTCTTTTCCCACCCATTCACCGGACGACCCCCAAAGTCGCTCTCCCTCCACTCATTGGGGTCTTCCTTGAGCCACCCTTCCCAGCCACGCAATGGGAGACGAGGTGTCCAGCCCCCTGGCTGCTACCTCATTATCACCAATCGCAGCCAAACGCCCAGTTCGTCTGCTTCTTTGGAGTATCCCCGAGGGGCAGACGACTCCGCAAACCTGCCTTTTCGTGATTCTAATTTCGGGTTGTGTTTTTTCTCTTCGCTTTGAGCCCGTAATCATTGTTTTATTAGCTGGTGAGGTGCGAAAGAAGGCGCAGCTGCATTTGGAATTAAAAGCGAAAAATGCCGAAAAATGTCGGCTTTGGATTGGCGAACCCATTTCTCGCGTCCTTATTAAGTTCATTATCGATGTCAATCAATGGAAGAGTTTAATGGAATATTGCGAAAGTGCAGAAGGGTGGAAGGAAATGACTCGAAGGACAGTTTCTGAGTTTTTTCTGCCCGGCTGAAATTACTTGTCTTCGTTGATTTATTACACTTTTCTAAAATAATAAAAATTTTATTTATAAAATTATTATTGGATTTTATATGAAAGTCAAATAGGGAAGAAAAATTTATTCGCGTCGACATCCACGACTTTGGATTATTATCATAAATGTCAATGTCTATCTTCTTGAGTGGAAACTTTCAGTCGGGTGAAGGAAAGGGGTTTCTAACCCTATCGCTATTAATTAACTTATCCTCATTTTAGAGATGTGACACGGTTGTATTTAATAACTGTTCCTTCTCATGCTTTAGGTCTTAGATGAGAAAGAAAAAAGCTAGAGGAAACATGGCTCCAAAAGGCAATAAATTAGCGACATGGGTCGAACAGAAGGAAAATCGTTAATTGCCGAAGCGACTCCTCACTGACTTATCTAAATACGGTTGCAATTTTTTTATAACCGGATGAGCACGAGGTTATGCACCAAACACGAAACCTGCCGGCGAAGGAATGTGGGAAATTGAGGCACGCGACCCATGAGCTCCCATATTGGCTGCCTTCAATGCAACGCTCCCAGGCTTCGTGTTTTCATTTGTTTTTTACACGGGCGATGCAGGAAGTTGTCAACCTGCGCCATGCGGCACCACTTTTCCCCATTGCTCAATTAAATACCGGCAACACCTAATTACTTTTGAAACGATTGGAATTTTCCACGGCGTGGAAGCATACCGAAGAGTGGTCCTGCTGAAGCGACCGGAGGAGGTCTTGGTGTGAGTCTCTGTGGGTCTTTAACCCTTTGAGCGGATATGCCGTATGTGTACGCTTCATCGCATTGTACACTGTAGCGGATAGTGATTTTTCTTGGTTTATTTAATAAGTAAGACGATTATATACTGGTGATAGAGGGAGGGTAGGAGCATTGCAAGATTCAACTTGTGCTCTTTAAGGGGTAGATACATAAAGATAGAGTATATAAAGTGTCGTTCATTTTTTCTCTACTCTTCAATGTGTGTACATTACCCTTTGTACTTTTATTTGAATATTTTATAAGCTGTAATAAACACAACCTGAAATAATATAAACATATAAAAAAATTATTCAACGGATACGACGAATATATACATCAGCTGCAAAAATACGTGACCACTACAGGAGCCACTAAACTCTCAACGCCGATTAATGGGTTAATCATGACGACAGTGTCTCGCCACCCTCAGATCTTGTACAACTCATTTTCACCGTATCAGATAATACTAAGCTGGAAATATAAGTCAGTCGAAAACGTTACAGCAGTGGTTTCCAACCTTTTTGTACCGGCGCCCCCTTTAAAAAACCAATTGTTGCGCCCCGTTAATTTATCTAAAAATCAAATTTCATAAATACTCAACTTATATTATAATTTATTTAATGGGCTGCAAAATAATATAAAAATGTAATATATTTATTATAAGAAATATAATAACAGAACAAAAAAGGAGTATACATTTTTGGTTTGTATTCGAAAATAATATTTTGGAAACCGCTACACGCCCCCCTTGCAACAGTCCCGCGCCCCACAGGTTGGAAACCACTGCGTTACAGTGTAACAACAATCTTAAAACTCCAAATCCTGAGACAAAACCATTTCAAAACGGAAAGAGAATATTTAAAGTCAAATATGTCTCATTATGGTACCCGGTTATTAAATTCTTGTTAATTATTAATCCATATTGTCTTCCTCCCATCCGAGATTTCCATCCACGGTGTTCCAGATGTTATAGTTCCGCACAGGTGCCCTCACTGTGTAATTATGAAATTAATTTTAATAAAATCCATCAAAGTATTGGTTTTCTCAACACCTGGCCGGCATTCGGTGTCTGCCCAGTCCCTTAATCGTCCCGGTGTGGTTCTTCTCATGTCATCACGGGTTACCGGGATCTCACGCATGATAGCTGTTAGTAGCCTTACCACGCCTGGTAGCAAGATTTCCTCCGGGGTTTTACTCGTGGAAACACTGTACCATAATGTCCCGCCAAAAGAGAGGAATTTCTTCTTCCGTGCGAGGCGCCACTGTCCCCCTCAGGCGCAGAGGGCCAAATTCGGCGCCGCCATATGCAATTAGTCGGTTGGCACCAAGTCAATCCTCGCCGCGATGCCTCACCTCCTGTGAGTAATTAACGCACTCCCACACGCAGGTACAGTTTTGGCACGAATCTCTCTCTCTCTCTCTCTCTCTCTTTAGTTCATACCTCATAAATTTTTCATCGATTGCGCCTTTTTCTGAGGTAACATAATTTATGGCGCCACTTGCGCTTATCGTTCCCGGGTCCTACATTAGAATCGCATTATGGGATCGTACTTGTCATACTTTTTTGTATTTTCGCGCGATAACTTTTTATACAGTGTTACTGTATAACCAGGAATTAGTTTTATTTATCAAATTCCACATGTTTACAGTGTATTTTCAATTTCTTTTTTTTTTACAGATATCACATTTTAATTTTATTCTAACAGTTTTGTAATCCATAAAACGACCACTTTATAACTTTTTTTTTAATCTTATAATTGGCAGAGAAGTGTGCAGTAATTTTATCTCCCGGATTTTATCTCCTTTGCTTTGTACCTTTTTTGGAGGGGCCCAGTTTTTACAGAGCTGATTCGTGCACGTTCGAAGGTGGGCATTTCAATATAAAAAATCATTCCCATACAAATCCCCACTTATATATATACTCTTCTTGACATTTTTGTAAGACTGCACAAATCACTCGTTAAAATTCTCTGCAGTTTTATACTTTTATATTTTATTTTATTACTATCTTATTTACAGTCTATCTAAAACTCAGGCAAATGCAGTTTCACTTAATGGCTCAACCTGTTTTTTTATTTGTTATTTTATTCATAATTAAATCAAAGATAATGCTGCAAAAAAGAAGAACGATGAGGGCACTATTTTCCGGAAAAATTCAATGACACCTCTGATGATTTGAAAACATCATCACTCTGATA
The DNA here is from genome assembly GCA_028293925.1 of Brueelia nebulosa. Lineage (NCBI taxonomy): Eukaryota > Metazoa > Arthropoda > Insecta > Psocodea > Philopteridae > Brueelia > Brueelia nebulosa. The sequence goes on along the minus strand of JAQIBA010000032.1, from coordinate 865,953 downwards.
TAATCCTTTCCAAGTTGGCAAAAAAAAATCTTCATCACTTTATATTGATTGCCGTGTTATTCGTTAAACAAATGAGGATATCGACCAGTTTAGATTTTACAGAGTATATCTTTTTTTTTTTATTTCCTCACATCCAAATATTTTATATTCCATATAAAATTTATGAACCGATTAGCCTTCGAAGAGATTAATATATTGACTGATCATTGTTAATTCAATGAGGCGAAGATGGGAGTTTCCGTTTTTCTTCTGCTTCTTCGTCTCTTTTTTGACTGATTGGAAATGAGATTGGAAAGTCTGTGCTGTCTTTTTTTAAAAAAAAATCCAACACCTCCTAAAGTATTCGTTTTAATTTTCACATAAAAAGTCACACATTCCGGATTAAAACATCTAAAGAAGTTCAATTTGCGAAGGGAAATAAATACTGTAACTAATGTATAATGAATCAGCGACAAGCTCGCACATTTGCTCGGAAGAAGTTGTAGTGCTGGCCTTGGAACGTCACTCGGTAGGTTTTTCCGTTTCAACGTAACACCCACTAAACTTCGGTACGGAGTGCATCAAGGCTTCGGGAACGCACAATGCAGCCTTAGCCGTAAATTACAGAGTTGCACTGAGAAAGAGACAGTTATATAGTGACGGAAACCCCAATAAGGTTTGAGTATTTATCGATTATCGGAGTCTTGGACTACATAAGGTGTTTCTGAAGGTTATTGGAACAAGTACCTGTGACATTTTATTGCGCACATTACCTCGATTGTTTTAATCTGTTGCTCACAACGGTCGACTTTGTCGCCTCGAGGTGGTGAAGATAAGGTTTATAGATAAAAGCCAACCTTGCTTTCGTCTTCGATCGGGGCAGAATACTAATTTCCTTGTCATTTCTTCCCTCTCTGTTTGTTTCCAACGATGAAGAATGCTTTGTCACATAATTTGCTGACCTAGAAACTGTGTTTGATAGAGTTGTCGCCAAATGTTAATCGGAGGAGGCGATGGGTCGAAATGGGGACAAATGGACCACCGAAGGGTTCCCTCGGAAAGAAAGGGTTGCGGGCAAATAAGTTTGGATTTTTATTGTATTTTCGTTACTCCCAGGCAGCTGCAAGTGCACTGAACAAGATGTAAGTAAACAGAAACGATTGGGGTGGAGTTTTCAAAGAGTGTTTAATTGGAGCCCCTCCGAGGGACGAGCATGTCCGAAACAGTTAACTGAATCGCTGTCGCTTTCGAGTCCCGTGAGAATCTCATCCCGATGTGTTTACCCACACTTGGCAGATTAACAAGCTTTTTACGGTCATTTTTTTGCTCTCATTGTCTGCTCCATTCGGCACGTGGTCATTTGTCTGGTTTCGTTTTAATCAACACTGACGGATGGGGTGGTTTTTGTCGGAGGCGGCGCTCTTTCCGGTTTTTTAAGGCGTTGCGACAATGGCTCTGCATGTGACTGTTGCGATATTATCTGCATACGAAAACCCCTTATCGGTTAAAAATATTGGGTTACAGTGTGAATCCGAACATGAAAAATCATAAATGGAGAAAATTCCAATTTTCAGTGAGATTTTACTTAAATAATTTCCCTACGAAAGAAAACAATAACATTTCCTTACAGACAGCAATAATAAGAGAGTGACCACTGATCAACTAAAATACATATTCGCAGATATATTACCGGTCAAACAATTGCACACATACAAAACAAGAAGAAATAAAGCTTAGAACCCATAAAGTCAGAAAGAATATACAAAACAAAGTGTTAAATAAATACACTAAAATGTTTCAATAAATTACTGGACAGAATAGATGATGACGAGATTTTCCAAACTATTCAGAGGCTGAAAGTCTATTTATTGTATATATATATTGATGATTATTGTAAATTTAAAGAAAACATATGCCCATTGGAGTAAATGAAAGGGGTAAAAGAAAAAAAAATAAAAAAAACAACTCTATCGGACGGCAATATCGAACCTATAATTTTTTCTCTTTGTAAACTACACCGAAAGCCAAATTTCCTTTGAGTGTGCTGTCTGTATGATTTGGCGAAGAGAAGAAGCGAAGGAAGATGAACATTGAAACAATCAAAAAACGCCAATGCCAACCGATAGAAGTAAAAGCGAGCAACCAAAATGGATAATCCCAGAGATCTTGAACCATCACTCGTGACATAACTTTTAATTTGGATTTTGTTCCACTTTTGATAAATGAGGTTTGTGTTGTGCCCTCCATTATTACGAGATGTTGGCCGTTATGGGTTAAGCCATTTCGAGACGGGCGCTGTGTTCATCTTCGCTTTTAGGGAACCTCACTTTCGAAGTGTAGAGTTTGCATTAGTCTTTCCTTTCATCCCAACCCCGAAAAAAAACAGAGACAGTTGAATTTCCAAAGAATCTCTCGTGTCGAAACTGAGAGCTAATATGAGTCCATACCTGATTAAAACGTTAGCGAGTAACAGCATGCAAGAGATTTTGCTCAACCTTGGAAATAATGGGCTGCTGGAGGCGGAATTCGGTCAGAGCTGGTGGAAACTCGAAAAAAAAACAATTCCTTCCTTGAACTTAAGCAATTTGACCAGAAGGATGTGGCTTTCCTTGGCGCCCGAGACACCGGAACTTCTTAAAGCAACACATTGGAAAGGAAAATTCAAGGAGGAAATCTAATTGGACTTATATTAAGGCTTGACAGGGCAATTTCAATTTTTGTTTATGTTGACAAGCGTTTTTCTCATGAGCTTTAAATGTTTTTTTTTTCCCGGGCAACGTATTTGTTGAGGCTTAAACTGAATTAGGTATGTTGTCAGTGTTCGCTCATTGCAAAACACCCATAACTCCTTCCGTCATTTGTATGTACCTGTTGAAAACCTGCTGCCAAACAGTAAATAGAAACTGCCGCGGGCTTAAGAATGAATGCTTTCAAATAACCGTTAATATTTCTTCTTTTTTTGCGGAAAACCTAAACATTGTCTTCGTAGGGACAATAAAACAACTTTCCCACCTTCATTTTCTAATTATCTGACAATTTTCAAAGTAATTAGTCTAACAGACCGGGAGCCCCTAAAGCCACACCGAGAGTTTCCACGCCCACGGACCAATTCATCATTAAGATTTACATGGGACCGCTTACAGAAGGTTTCCGGAAAAGAGTCATTTCTTCAATGTCGCGCAAAATCGTCACACACACACATCAGAAGGTGAGAGAGAGTTTTCCATTTCCAAAGCGAAGGTTCTCTCCTCGCGGGGAAATTAATTGCAATTCATCGACGAAAGTCAGACCGCTAATTATTAACACTTACTGAATTAATTTCCACCTTTCGATGACAATCCGAATGAAAACAATCGAATCGGTGTGGGTTTGATGGATGCCAACTCCATTATCTATTAAATATTTATCTATTAAATAATTATCTATTAAATATTATATTTAAATATTTAATCGGAATATCCATTAAATATTTTGACTGTTATGAAACGAAGTCGATAATACCAAAATCAGTCTTTTTGAGGGAAATTCTCGCTTTTGTCGATTATCTATTATCCATCGTCTGCATTTCAAACCGGAAGAACTCACCAGGATTTATGAGATTAGAATACCTGCGCTTTCTGTATTTTTCATGTAAATATAGAAGGCCAAAAACATTATTGGTCAGGCCAATGTAAAAAGATGACGGCAGTATAAAACTCATTCGAAAATCAATAAATTGGTTACATAAAAAAAAGTTCAATGTTGCAGGCCAAATATCAAGATAATAATAACGATACTAAAAAGCACTTTACAGTGATATAAAAGTTATCCGAATCCAAATAGAGAAAAACCAAAGGTCTGATTCGGAAGCGCACCTGGCGGCGGAGGGAGGCACTAATGGGAAACACCTCGCCCTCATCTTCGACTTCGTTTTCATCAAAATTTCAATAACCTGCTTTTAACTCAATTAATTTATTGTTGGAAGAGACAACCGGTTCACCTGCAGATTTTAAAATAAGCTCCCCCCCCCCTCCCTCTCGTTTCCCCGCCTGTTAATTTCTCATTTCGTAAATCACAAAATCGCCCACAACAAATCGTAACTCATTCGATTCACTCTTGATTTTCTTCCTCGATTACGTCTGTCAAGGTCAGTCTTTGGCTCTTTGCTCTCTAATCGACCCACAGCCACATTTTATCTCCGATGAATTTGCATCTGAATAATGTGAACATGAAGTGGAAAACGTGAGCCCGCCATGATAAATCTCCCGCACAACTGCAAGCGATTTGAAAAGGGAGCAAACGAAAACTCACAACCGCCGAAATCAGGTTCATGCCTCGCCCATCAGGACTGGCCGGCCACGAGGAGTGTGTACCTGGCACAACAGCCCGAGGGAATCTGAACACCTTCCGAAGACTGCAGATCGTCTTTTAAATCCTCATATATTGAGGACAGATGCAGAAGAGCTTTCATCATGGAAAGATTTTTCCGACCATTTCCGCCATGAAAAGATGATTATGTTCTAAAAAAAAAAAGAATGAACACTTTGATCATCTCTGGTTTTGTAAACAATTTTAATGTTTACGATTTTCTGTTGTATTTAATTTAAGCAAATTTATGCATAATTGGTGTTATTTTTATATTTATACTGAAACATCAAAAGTCACAAAGTGGGCACTATGTAAATCTATTGCAAATGTAATTTCTCGTGTCGTTTCCACAGTTGAAAAATTTTCCAATAGTCTCAAACAGTTGTTCGATTAATTGTATAATTGTTGTTAGACATACTTTGGTGTACAACCAGCAAACGCAGTATGGCTGTTGTACACTTTTTTGTTTGTCTTAAAAAAATTGAATTTTAGATTAAGTCTCTAAACCCATATTTCAGTTTTCATCCCCTTTTATTAAAAACATTAAAAATTAAAATTACAAAAATTACTAAATTAAAAAAAACATTAAAATTATACATTACATACTTTACATAATTATATTTTACATTACTTTTATACAAACAAAATCATTATAAACAAAATAAACATTAAAAACATAAAAAACACTAAACTGCTGAATGACCGAAACAGCAGTTTAATGTGAAACTAAAATAAAAATAATATTTCAAAAACTGAGTTTCTGTCGGATGTCAGAAGATCTGATTTTTGAATAAAAAAAAGAAAATAATATAAAAAAACACTAAAAACATTAAAAAAGCATTAAGATTATACATTACATAATTACATTATATTAAAAATTTATGATAAAATATTACATTATTATTATTTAAACGAAAACATTTTAAACAAATAAACATTAAAAATAAACATCTAAAACATAAAAAAACATTAAAAAAAATTAAAAACAAAATAAACATTTAAAACATAAAAAAAAACTAAAAACATTATCAGATATTCTGCTCCAAAGATCAATAATTTGATATTTTAAAAAGAATATTTTAATTTATAATGTATGTATGTATGATGTATGTATATTTCCTTTTTTAAAATATTAAAATTAATAAAATAATGTATTTCTTAGAAAACCTTACGCCCACTGTTGTAACTGTCGAATATGAGAAAAATCAAGGTTTTGGCTGTTTTGTCAGACGACTTTTCCCTCAGCTAAATACAAACAGGTTCAAGGGAACGCCAACAGGTGGTCAGCAAAGAGTTGGAAAGTGCCTTGACCACTTTTCCAGTTTTCCTTGGGAACGCGGAGCGGCGACAGCAATCGGTGATTCGGTCCCCGTGGGAGCTGCAAGGGGGTGGAGGGTGGTCGGGGGTGGCCATCAGCGATCGGAGGGCCCTGCTTCATGTATAAACAGTTTGCGGGTCATTAGAAGTTGCGCAGTGGGCGAATTCGGTGGAAAGAAGTCAAACCTGTTTCGCGGGCGCATTCTTATCTCAGTCAATGAAGTTGAGGGTAGAGTGCCATCCGAATTTCGAGTACTTTCAGGACTGCCTTCATTATCCTCACGTTTCTCTTCCCTTCTCTCTGCTTTGTTTGTTTGTTTCTGACAGTTGTGGGTGAGTTTGATTGGCGTCTGGATGTTCGGGCGAAGGCTGACTCCTCGTAGGAGTCTTTGACCCTCACATCGACTGTCTTCTGATTCATCCCGAGGGGTGGAGGCACACAAAGAATGCATATGAGACTAATTGGACAAATTTCCCCGGCGGTTCTAAAAATACCAAATGAGCTCCAACAAATAAATTTCGAGTTCAACTATAAATAACGGGGTTTGGAATGAGAAAAGGCTGCGCGACAAGGCGAAAACCTTCAGTTAGAAAATGATTTGGGTAAATCGGAAGATGAGAGTAATGAAAAGTCCGCTCATAACTTTGGTCTTCGTGGGCGGTGCCAAAGAATTCACCGAAAGAAATCAAATTAAAATAATTGAAAATCCGGGTGCTGGAATCAAAGAGAGAAGAGAGAAACAACGAGGCTGAGGATAATTGAAAATTTATTCCGTTTCGGCGGCGGTTGATTAATTTATTTTCCATGCGAGAGGGCGAACCGAATTCATCGCGAAATTACGTGGGCGCAACCGTAATCATCGCTCCAAATGTTATTTACAACAAGAAATTAGCTTTCACATTTTTTTGTTTGTTAGTAGTTTTAATTAATTAATTAGTCGATTAATACGATGTTGGATCGTGGCTCTCCGGTGACTGTTGCCGATGAAATTATAATTAAGGGTTTTCGATGAAAAGTAGAATGGAAAGAGATATGACTCGATTATACCCCTTTTCTTTTAAATTTTAAAAGTCTTTTAATAAAAAACCCTTAAATTTCAACTTGAAATCTTTTAACAGTCGCCCATTACAGTTAAAAAAAAATTTCCGTAATTTTTTTTGGAAACAAATGTGTACTTTTTGATTTCTTTCCATATTTGATATTGTCAATTTTGGGGTTTCACTCACCGTGTTTTAACCCTTTGCGGTCGTATGTCTGCTCTCAGACACCACAGAAAGGAACTATACGAATATATACGAATCTTATACCGTATGCATTCCTATATCAGTTCAAACTTTTCCTTTACGTTCGCAGATACACTGTATAATTCCAAAGAATATTTTCTAAATTGTATTTATTAGTAATTAGAGATTCTGCTGTTGTTAAAATATGACTAAATATTACTGAATATTACTGAATATTATGTATATGTATCCCTGTTCTTTCCAAACAAATTAATTCCGACCAATAGATACCCATACACAAATTTTATACCACCGCAAAGGGTTAAATTAGAGAAGTTTTTCTAAATGGGTGAAATTCTAAATATTGATTTTCAAAAATATTTTTCCGAAAATAGATTTCTAAAAATGGATTTTCGTAAATAAATTTCCCAAAGTATATTTACGTTTTTTTTTTGTGTTTGGTCAATTTGTCAAAGAAGTTTCAGCAACGCTTTAGAGAAAGGAAATAATAATTATGTAATGTATTTGATGCCCTTTTGGCCTTGAAAATAATTAGACAAAATTTTGACGCATAATTTCACAATGATTTTTGCACTTCTCTTCAAAGTTTTTCTTTTTTCTTTAGGAATATACACTTTCCTTCCGTCTTCTGCCATCGCGTCTGCATTTCATGATCCAGTCCTCCTTTTCCTCTGCATTTTCCTTTTTCTTTCATCTTCCTCTGTTTTCTTCTTCTAAATACTTTCTTCTGTCCTTACATTTTGAGTTTTTTATTTACTCCCATTGTTCTTGTCCTAATACTTCATCTGTTCTCTAAATTCTTTTGTTCCATTAGCGCTTTTGCTCCCTCTTCTGACCAACTATATATTTTCTCTCCAGAATAGCCATTTGTTTCTTATTTATATCTCCAACACACTCCTGCAGGTACTTGTTGTTGTTTCTACTTCTAACTTTCATTTTTCCAGTCTCTATTCTGATTTTATTCCTTTTTATCTCTTCTCTATCTGGTGTGCATCTTTTTAGACAAAGGAAATATAGCAGTATAATCATATTTTCGCCTTTCGGAATTAAAAATATTTAAAACATTGTTTACAAAAAAGAAAGAAACTAAAACCAAAATTATTCACTTCTTATCAAAGGAAAGACCGATTTGCAAAAGATATGAGCGCATGAAAAGTTGTAAACGAGATAAATTTAAAAAGAAAAGGAAGAAAGTTGTATCGTTGTATGCGTACAGCGCCGTTCTGTCCCCTGAAAACAAAATGAAGAAGCTGTCCTTTAAATTTTCATTTCTTAACCACAACTTCAGGTTAATAACAGCGGAGGGAGTTAATAAAATTCCACTTAAGAGTATCATTTCGATAAGGTTAATCGGAAACACATAATCGTAAGGCTTTAACTTCTCCCAAGCGAAACATCAGTGATACAACGAAGCAGAAAACGTCGAGGAAGTCTCGAGGATGGAGGGGTTCTCTTGGGCAATCCGAACCTGTTCGCGGACGGCCCAATTAGAGAACCTCTCGAGAGCGCAACAAGTGATTCGAGAAAGTGTGGGCCATGGCACAATCAAATTGTTTCCTTCGGCGCCTTCCATTGATCGCCGCCCGTTTCTGGCGGTCGTTGCCAAATATTTTTCCTGTGACCCCGGCATGAACCTGTTCTTCCAAGCGGTAGCGGTTAGGGTTAGGTCACACCCACTCCCGCGGTGTATTGAAATGAGTAGTAGCGGACCGAGGACCTATAGATCTCGCCTTGCATTTCCATATCACTCTCGCTAATGGCTTCTCTGCCTTCGGCTAAATTCGGCATTAATTCTCGCCAATTTCTCCGAATCATTTTTATTTGTGAAAATCGTTCCATTTCTCAACTCATTTTTTTTCTTTTTTTTTTTTCACGAAACATATTCCAAATAAATAGCGGGAGCAACTCGGGTGATTAGAAAATTAACGCTAGCGAAACAAACGTCAAGAAATTATAATTAATAGGCCTACTGACCTATAAAAAAAAATAAATTTTTGAATAAAATAAAGGCACCAAATGATTTTGTAAATGCTGAATCGAACTGTGAGTCACGTTGATGGTTTCTTCTCGGGTTGGAAGTGAACCCACTGTGGAGAACGAGAAAAGAGCGGTCAGTTACCGAAAGCTGAGAAAGAAAAACGTAAAACAGAATTTTTCTGCCGGGACAAACGAATCGCCATCAAAAGTGTCGTGGCTGGGGGAACTCCACCCCAAAATAGGGGTGAAAGAGCCCCTTTGTTTTCTTTCGTGTCGTAAACAAAACATAATTCGCATTTATCGTAAAACTTAATTTAAACTGCAATGTCGAGCGAAAGTAAACGAAAAACGCTTTAGGTGTAAACTATAATTAGGCTTTTTCTTCTTTTGAGTCTAATTGCGCGATGCGAAACATTAACGAGATGGAATCACCAACATGCGATGTTGTGTGTTCAATTGTTAAATAAACTGATTAACGAAAATCGCCTCAGAAAACTTCCAGAGGGAACCGGAAACAGACGGTCGGCCTCATTTAACCGATTTCTATTTTAGGGATTCGCAATGCAGACATTAAATCTTATGTCGAGTCTGTGATGTGAACACTCACACGACCTTCTGTTGCAGTGGGGGAGCAGAGGAGAGTCACCTTCGAATGGAATTAAATGGGCGGTGGTCTCTGCAAACCAGATCGAACGGCTTCGACCAAAGAGTTGTTGTTTGCTTTGCATTATGCACAGTTTGCACACACACAAAATCACCCGAATGGACGGCAGATGTGTGAATATAATGTGGAGTTCCCCTGCACACAGTCAATGTGTGAGGGAGTTTTAATTGAAAATTTCAACAACATTTATTTAATATATATTAAAACCTCTAAGTCGCCCGCAGGCATTGGAGGTGAAATCTTACAAACATAAATATGCACTGTTTACAATATAATATTGTAACTGAGTAGTTTTCCTGTCGTTATAAATATCAGAACAATTGGGGTGGGAAAAGTGTACGTGTTAGGAAAATAAAAGTAAAAATAATACTGTAAAACAAATTTATGCTGAGATCAAAAAGAATTGAGTATAAAATGAGTAAATAAAAATAGAATAATATAATAATAAAAGATTACAGTTAAATATCATGCAAGAAATGAAAGCATAAAGTCAAAGTTATAAATAACATGCAACGAATAAGAACAAATAAAAATAAAATTAAATACAGTACAAAAATGGAAGCATATAAAAATACTATAAAAATTTAAAATTAAAGTTAATTCAATAAATACTATATACTATTATATATTATAATACTAAATGAGAAATAGTTAAATACTATAAAAAATAAAGTTGTACAGTATACAGAGATAAAAACATATAAAAAGAAAATTAGATGCTAGTACAAAAATGGAAGCATATAAAAATACTATAAAAAATTTAAAGTTAAATACTAGTTAATACTATAAATACTACATGATATTTAGTTAAATACTATAAAAATAAAATTATGTAGCATCCAGAAATAACAACATATAAAAATAAAATTAGATACAATACAAAAATACAATCAAATAAAAATAAAGTTAATTACTATGCAAAAATAAAATTATATGCTATACAAAAATGGAATCATATAAAAATAAAGTTAAATACCGTACAAAAATAAGTAATATAAAAATAGAATTTGAACAGATTGTAATGTCTAAATGTGAAATTTTCACAGTCTAAAATGTTGTTTTTAATTCTTCGTAAACACATAAATAAGGGTGAACCCAAAGCTGTGACATATGTCCCATTTTGAGTGTGTGTTCTTCCTTATTATACTCTTCGGTGGGAAAGCTGTTCATCGACGCGGAGGTTTACCCATTTATTGAAAATTAAAGAACAGTCTCAACGCCGATCAGATACAAACAGAATATGAGTTTTGCCCGGAGGCTGGAAAAAATTTAAAAAATCGTTCCCTCCAGCAAACAGTCTGAATATCTCAGAGTTTATTCAACTCAAATTTTCCATTAGCGAAAGCAACCTGTTTTGTGAATTTTCCGAATTGGTCATCGACTGAACGTGGGTGAGCGTCACACTGCAGTCTGAACAAATCGAAATAACGAGGCCGTTATATTAATATTAGCTGAGAACAATGGAACTGTTGAAAAATGAGTCGGCCATTATGCGTTTGTCCTTTAGCGATGGAGACCTTCTTGAAGAGAAAATGAGCACAGGGACGGGAGAGAGTGCTGATTTGTCTCTCCTCTCGGAAGGGAGGGAATGAGAAGAGAAATTGCAGGTGTTGCACGTTATTATAAATTTCATTAATATAATAGTACGAAACTCCCAATTTAATATTCAGTTATTATATAACAGTGGAAGAAAAGACCGGTTTACCATATTAAGATAATAACATTAAGGTAGCAGGTTGTTTACTTTGAAAGTTTCTCGGAGAAATTATTGCAGTGAGAGAATAAAAGAGGAAATTCTCAATTGGGCGGGGAAGTGAGTGTATCTCTTCCCTCTTTGGAATCCCGATGTTGTACGCACACGATGAATAAATAAATAACTCCTCGTTTGACCACAAAACCCCAAATTTTCATAGAAAACCGGGAGTCGGTTGAATTCGAGTGGGCGGTCCCGGTGGCGTACCACTGCGGTATTTAAATTATTTTTAAACAAAATGAGCCTAATGATGAATAATAGGGTGTTGGGAGATGGATTTGACGGAGAAACAATTTTGGTAATTTCGTGTAAGAGATTACGGTATAAATTCGAGAAAGGGGGGCGGGCGGGAATGAAAATTAAAAATCTCTCCATGGGAAGGAAAACGTTATTGGTTTTTGATTGCGTCAGATATTTGGGTCAGTTGTTTTTTCGGGCGAACAAATACCTGGGATGACTGTACCATGAGTCGCAACGCAGAAGCAATGAGTATGAGAAATGGGAGCTTTCCTTATGTGATCGAAACAGGAATTTCGAGTGTGACGGATGAGGAATATCAAAGCGGTTCACCTCAGACTCAGTTTCAGGGACGACACCCCAAAACAATGAGCTGTATTGTCCAACTAATTTTTTAAGCATCGCCATCAAGGTGATCATGTCCCCTGATTTGCTTACGAAAGAAAGAGAACACTTTCGGAACGTTGGAGATGGACCGTCGGAGGGGGTGGTTATTGCAAAGGAGTGCCCTTCGTTGGTGAGTGCCCCTGAGATTTAAGTTGGACCACAAAAAAGCCTTCTGATTACTTTAGGAAACACATAATTTTGAGCATCTCCATGAAGTGTCACTGCCAGTGTTCACCCTCAGGGACACGATCAACTACAGGGGGTTCCCCACCCCTAACAGTTGCAGTTCTCATATACCTGTTCAGTCCAGGATAACTCAGGATTGTATAGTAAAATATTTTATACAGTGAATTGCTCTCCCAAACAAAAGTTGTCACATTCCACCCCTTTCTCTTCTTAATGTTCATCCCCCGCCCGCCACTGCATTTCTTCGAACTGATAATCTCAAACACATAAAACCTAAAAATTGAACAAACGAAGATAAGCGGAGAAGATGAAGAAGTAAGAATTTGAATGTTTAACCAGAATCAGATAATCTGTTAGAGAAAAGATGGAGACGAACAAGAAAGAAAAGGTGACAAGTGATCTTTTATCTCGTTTTGTCCGGGTCCTTTGACAAAAGCCACCGGATTACACGACCGAAGGTGTTTTTCAATCAAATTCATTCAAATGAAATTCTTTTTCTCTTTTTACGAGCTCTTTATTCAAAAACGTGCTATAAATTATAGTTTTTGTCACAGGTTTTGCAAGGTGGCTGGCTGTCTTCGTGACATATTGCAGACCTTAAAAATTCTCTCCTTTAAAAGTGAGCCCTGCGCTTGCGCATTCCTTTTTTTCTCTCTCTTTATAATTCTCCAGTCTGGTGTTTCACCCATTCAGGATTCGCGTGAAATCCATTAAACTGCAACAAAAGCCTTGATTACGTTACCTGGAAGACTTGAAGGCGCTTAAACAAACTCTCAACTTTTGTCCTTCCCGCATACCTTCACCCCTATGCTCCTTCCCTCCCCCCCAAACTCACCTATGGTTGAAAAACAATCGGTTTTCACATTAGAAAAAGAGAAATCACTTTTATTAGTCGTTGTATAATTATAAAGTTGCCATTTGGGAGTGACACGTTCCACCTGTATCGTAAAAACGGTGCCCGACTCCCCCGCAGTCCCCCCAAGTCATTACAGCCGAGTTGATTGCCATGTTCTCCCACTAATTTGCAATCGGATAATTTATCCAAACAGAATATCCGCTATGTCGGATTGCATTTTGGCCCGCTGCTTTCCGTTCGGCCCTTCTGCCCATTATTCCTTTGTTGAATTTATTTATTAATGATTTTTTAATAACTCCGGAGCCTGAAAGCTTTATGACTTTGTGACCCCCGGCTATTTCGTAATGAAGCCACCCGGATCGGCGGTCGTGTGGGCATTTCGAAGGATCTTCAACCTCCGTCAACACCTCATTCTTTCCTTCCATGTCCCCCGTTAGCAGCAGAGAAGAGTGGTCGAATTCAAGTAAAGAGTGTGAGTGTTAGCACGAGTTAAGCGGTGAGTGTGAGGGATGCGGGGTGCAACATTTTGACCTTTTGGTCCGCCCACTGAATGTCCCATCTTTGGACCGTCCGGCGATTCTGACTTTCTTTTTTTAAATCTGATACCTGAGTGGGTGCTGAATTAATGTGAAGGGAATAGGTCTATGAAAAATAGCTACGAAACTGGTATTTTTAGTTATTTTAGAATATTCCATTAATCTTAAATCTTTTGTGTTCGTTTTCGTTTTGACTCTCCATTGATGCTGATTTTAGAAATAAAATATTTTCACAACTGAGGGGGAATATTTCCTCACAAGAGGATTTCCAGAAACGGCGGGAGATCAGCAAAAGAACTCACATTTGGGGATATGATCGAGAAGGACAGTAGGAAGGAAGCAGAAGATACAGTCAGAGGAAGAGCCTTCACCGCCTTCCATAACGGGTCACCGCAGCCTAATTTTGCTTTCGGCCAAAGCGTTTAAACATAAAAACGATTTTCTTGTATCTCTCAATGGGCAATCCTTTGTTGTTGAATTTCGGAGGTGGGTGACCTCCGGTGTGGTTAACAACATCTCCCGTGAAATTACGCGGGAATACGGTTTAATTGCATTCTCCCTTCCGATCTGTCATTTGCCTTCTGCTTTCCTCACCTGGGTACAATGCCATGGGCTACGTGATGGTGAAGACATCACGCCCAGAAACCGCCCGCCCGGGCACTGCATTTATATCTCCCTTCCGCGAGAACTCACGAAAAATAATTCAATAACAGATCTCGAATATATAATAAACTTATATTAAGGTAATTACAGAAAAAATTTACTACCATTATTTAGCAAAATATTTACCGCCGTCGGGGTTCGCTATGAAATAATTTGTGCCTTCGGCGCAGTGACCGACCACTCGATGGGCGTCAGTCCGGCAACCGCTCATTCATAATTCCCCAACCTGAATTTCGATAAGAGCCGACTTTCCCCGTCGATGGTATCCTCTCTTCTCCCAAAGTCATCCGCTGCTGCTGCACACAGCCTGGAGTGGTGTGGATTTTCGTTGTGCATTGAAAACAATTCCAGGCTTAACGTTCGGTACTGGTTTTCAATAGGGATGCAAGGTGGAGGGGTGGCAGATGTGAGATGCACAAAGGAAGGGGTGTCGATGGACGCGTGCCGATGCCCATGGCGCACGGCACTAGAAATTATACAAATCTCTGCACCAGGCTCTCAACTGCTCTGACTGTTAGAAACTATTCGCGGATTTAACGATACATCATCGCTCCCTCCCACCTGGTCATTCCAAAGGGAACATTCATTCCAGAAGAATTCATGCCCATAACTCCTCTCGAATAGTGTCCTTCTGTCTCAGATGGTTGTTAAGATTTTAGTGTTCTTTCGAAAAAGCTGAAATTCCTCCAAAAGGTCAATCAGCGGGGACATCGAGCAGATAATTAATGTTAAATATAATTACGGGGCAGCTCATTTTGGGGGTCATTATGATAAATGCCCATTTCTGGGCGGTATACTCTCCGGAGGATTCAGCCTAATCATAGTCTGTGATGTTTCGTAGAATTTTCCGGATTTGACTGCTCAAAACGAGACCGGAGAAAACAGTTCCGGAATAATTTCCAAAGGCAGCGATGCTAAATTTTATAAAATGGTTGAGTTTGTTTATAAATTATAATGATTTAAAGCTTCGACTGATTTGGTTATGGCGGCCATGTCGCATAGCGGTGCGCTCACTGTTAACCCTTTCGCTGCCCTTCGTTTCGCCCGAAGATGTTTTCTTTTTTAGCATAATTTTTTCCTTTAGCGCACCTTTGACGTGATTTACCGACGCTCATTTTATTAATCACTTCTCTCCTTTTACCGTATTTATCGATCGGGCTCATTTTTAAAACAAATATGATTTCCACTTAAAGTGGATGATTTAACTCTCAAAAGTGGAAGAATTATATCCCGTGAAATTTTGCAAGCCGATTAACCCACTCATGGGTTCTTCTAAGCCGACACTAATTTTAGAAAATAACGGACGAAAAATGGCTTCCGCAAATTGCGAGCAACATTTAATCCGCCCTAATCAGCATCGGTGGAAAAAACATGCACACACCTTGACTCACCCCACATGCATTCCCCTCCCTTGAAAAATGTACAAGTTCATTTCGTCCCCACCTTTTGCGTCCCGAATCCATTCAAAATCATTCTTTCAATTGTTTCGCTGCCTGCGGATGTAAGCGCAACGGCTTCTCCAACTTCAACCCTCGGGATTTCAATTTTCCCTCACCTGTCTTTCGAGTTTTCGTCCGCAGCAAAATCCCCTTTTCACCCTCGTCCCGCCATAATTGAAAAATACCACCTTTTTTCCCGTTATCATCCAGAGGGATTCAAGGTTATCTGGGAATCCAGCTATCAGCGATGGTTGGCGCCATCACTTAAAGGATTTTCGCATGTGATAATAAATGCGAAGGGATTATAGAATATTTAAGGACAAACGACTGAGTTATAAATTTAAAGGTATTTATTTAATTAAGAGCGAAATATTCACTTGTATTGGAAAAGAGATACAACGACCACTGGGTTTGAGCACTTGCTGTGCATCTTCAAGGACAGTTCCTACCTTAGTCGCGCTCTGAGTCACCCGAAATGGAGAACCTGATTCAATGGTGTATCGAGCTCTTATTTTTAATGTTTTGGGTTTTGTGGGAATGAAAAAAAGGTCTGTGCTGTCAGGGAAACGACAGAAGGAATGTTAAACTGAGCCTCACCTATCGAAGCTCCACTAAACCTGAAACTATTCTTTCTGGCGCAGAAATTCTCTCTTGACTTCCAGGACAAGTGCAGGTTGTAAGGAGCAACATAAAGACCGTGTTCTCAAGTACTGACTAATGGCACTTGCTTAATTTTTAAACAAGTTGCATTCAACAATAAACAAAACGGTTCACAATGAAGAATTATTTATTATTATTTATTATGCAAGGCAATTATTATTCATTTGTAAGAAAGGAGAATTCAAAGGGACATTATTCTGAAGCACCTTATACAAGTCACAGCAACAGAAGTTACATTGATCATCATGTGCCCGAGAGGCGGTTGCATAACCGCATTATGATACCGCCTGTTATGCTCTCCTTTCGAAGAGAACGAGAAAAGGGAGGCAGAGTGGGCTCTCACCCACTCGGGAGACCCATTGCAGTGAAAACAGCCTGGAATGAAAAGGGGTCGACCATTTAGAAAAAACTCTTCACTTGAGACGGAATAAAAAAATTTGTCGGTTGAAATATGAATGCAAACAAAAGATGTAAACCCTGCACAAAATCAGGTCGCCCTTAGAATGGGGAGGTACCGGGATAAAAACCATTGTAAAGCAATGCACTGTTGTGGTGAGACTCCTTAGAAGAGAGAGCGGTTCATAGGTTAAACGTGGGCTGAGGGACACTCGACTCGGGGAAACTTTTCACTGCTTTGATGTAAATCTACCCGATGAATCCGCACAACGGAGGGTGCAGACACCCGAGGGTTGTAGTCCGAGAGGGTAATTCGACTTCCCTTCTCATCGGGGTTTTCTTAGACTGTCGAAATTCGCGAATGATGAGGATTAGATGATGCCGCCGGGCCGGGATGTCGGCTTCATCCCAAGGGCTTTTATGTTTCTGCAGATAAACGCCGTGAATCTCACCTGTAGGCCACGCGTCGCCGCACGTTCCTCACCCACCTCGGCTGATACATTGACAAACATTCGACTCGGAATCAATCGGTGCCTTATGATGAGCACAGCTGTCCCGAATTTACATCTTATCGTTTTTTGTGGGACATTGTGTCAAACCAGGAGAGGGCTGCATTGCACCGGTGGTCGCTCCTTTATGAAGAGAGAATCGTTCAATGCGAAACGGACCGGTCATTGGCGGCATTTCGTTATCTCAGGCACGCTTTGTGCTCTTCTTCGGGCATTCATTCCCTCCCCTCCCCCCAGCCGTGACCCATAAAAACCGCCTAATTGCTATTGATTTCGGCTCTTCACAAATCGTATTAAACGCGGTTCGGACGTTAGAGCAACGAGAACGTTCATTAGCCCGGGGTTAATGACGCGAGCAAGGTCTTGGCGGGGTGTTGCCCAGGTTACCTCATCCTAATCAGGACTAGTTCGGAGGAAATGTGTTGCTCTCCGGGCGCCCAAGGAACGGGGCACTTCAGCGGTCTCAAAGGTGAAATGTAGCGGTCACATGCGGCGCAGTCTGGGGAAGTGTAACACCCACACAAGCGGTGTTATACTCCGGACGTCGGGGGAATAAATCTGCCTTTTGCCAGCATTCGTCTCGTTATTCGCCAAATAAATTAAAAATGAGAAAGGTCAGAGGGGAAAGAGAGCAGTCAGGTTAGTTGGAAGCGACCCGCTGAGGCGGCGATAGGCATACGGATTTCATCAACCGGCAGAATTAGAACGCACTGTAGAATGGTCACCCATCGTCTTGTGAACAAATCCAAACAGAATTCTCAGAAACAAAGGTTTGCTCAATCTGCGTTCAAGGCGAAAGCGATACTGTCTTCGGCATGAAGTCATGCCAGACTCGGCCTTTCTCCGGAGGGAAACCTTAATGGGAGTCGACAATCGCGGAAACTGCCGGGAGATGTTTGCGTAGACCTCCCCTGCCGATCTCTTCCCGGCCAAGGTTCCCCGTGTTTAATGAGCATTGTTCGCAGCCGAGTCAGCTTCAACTGGGAACCAGGGAAATCTGCGAAAACCTGTCAAGGTGGTTTACTTGTTAACGAGTGCTGTCTTTGATTATATGTCGAGTTTGGGGATTTTTCCCAGAAAACACATCGCGAAAGTGGAAAAAGACAGATTGCGGTGGGAGAGAGTACAAGACAGTGGCTTTTGACTGATTGTTGTTACTATGGTTTGTCATAACAAATTACCGAGTGGAATTCATTATAGCGGGTTTGAGTATTTTATTACAAAGAGCAAAGCGTGGCGCCGACGGACTTGCTTCCTTGAAAATGAAAGAGTGCGACACGAGAACATAATTTGTCGCGGATTTGCAAAAGCAGCAGCGGCGGTTGTGGGTGGCCGCGCACAATCATTAATGCCAACACCACTCAAGGAGTGTCACTTCCAGGGTTGCCAACTTCAGTTTCAGAAATCCGAATCGAAAAAACATTACAGTTTGTCAATAAAAAACCTCCACCGGGGGAATTTTTAGGAAGAAAATGAGATTTCTCTCATTCAAAAAACCTGATCTCTCTCTCTCATTAACCAAGGATCAATTAAAGACATCAAAAAGGCGGTTCTTTTTTATCCAGACTTGACTAAAAAATTAAATTAATTAATTGTACGTGCAGTTATAATTAATTACCGGCGTTGGTGTATTTTCGGAGTGACAAAACGACAGCTTCGAAGATTGAAGTGAGAGAACCTGTTTGGCAAATCTTGATGACAGATTCGCTCGTTCAGGATGAGCCTGAACCTGAATGTATTTAAAGATTTTGACGCTGTCAGTTTGTGCCGTTCGATCTGAGGACAGCGGATTCCCAATGTGAATTGATCTGACGAAAGGCAGAATCAGAGAGAAACTAAAAGGTTCAGGTACGATAAGTGCTCTCCTTTTTCTTTGGTCATTCACTCATTAAAAGACTTCCGGCTGTTGTTATTTTCAACTTTTGTTTGTTTTTTCCTCGTAACAGTTGTATCTGGGGATTGTTTTTGTTTTTTTTTTATAAACTACCAGAAGACAGGTACGGCGATCCCTTTAAATGTTTTGATTACTTTATTAAACTTTTCCTTTGTCTGAGCGGCGGCGTCAGCGTTTTCAAAAACAAACACAACGCTCCACTGGTTTCGGCGTTCTTTGATTCCATCGCCGGGTCACTTCCTTTTCCCCGTCAAAAGCCCCCTTCAAATGGATACAAATACATTCCCTTCGACTTCCATTCCTATGGCGAAGAGATCTGCCCGATGAGGCCGAGATTAGGGCATTGAAATAGTCGCTCGGCAAGCTTCCATTATCTTTCTCGATGTTTCTTCGATAGGACCACTGAAACGAGTTCGTATTAGCAGGTCAGGGTACAGCCAGCGATGGAAGTACCCGAGATGTAAATGTCAATCTTCTCTCTCGTGCTGGTTTTCATGACTTCCGCCACTTGGGCACTGGGAGGAGTTATATGACCCTCACAGGAAGGGTTACTGTAGTCGAAGAAGAAAGATTGGAGGGGTTATTATTCTCCTATTTCATTTGTTTGATTTTGACTTAATTTTGCCCCTCTCAGTTTTCTTATAAACCGTCTCTTTCCCTTTTCCGAGGGTGGCAATTTCTAAGAGTCATCATAATAATATATAAATCTGTTAAGGGAAGTTTGTCTGTGTGTGGACACCGTTTTTGTTAGCTAAGATTTAAAGAACCACTGAACCGATTTTGACAAAGAATTATCTGCGCTATGTCTCATTGCTCGAAAATCAGAAAAAGCTGAGAAATCTCCAGAAAATTCGTTTGGGAATTTGTTCCCGTCGAGACAGACCACTTTGAGTAAAAATGGGGCCAACTTGATAAGTTTATAAACAGTGTGGTTTTTTTGATTGCCGGAGAATTTGTTTAAGATTTGATATCTAAAGTTAGTGTTAGATATTTAGAGTTTAGAATAAAAATAAAGCATAAAAAAGTCTACTCTGTCGCCGTTGAGAGCCAGATTGAGAAGAGTTAGGGAAGAAGAGAGAGAGATGGAGGGAAGAAGAGAGAGAGATGGAGGGAAGAAGAGAGAGAGATGGAGGGAAGAAGAGAGAGAGATGGAGGGAAGAAGAGAAAGATGGAGGGAAGAAGAGAAAGATGGAGGGAAGAAGAGAAAGATGAAGGGAAGAAGAGAAAGATGGAGGGAAGAAGAGAAAGATGGAGGGAAGAAGAGAGAGAGATGGAGGGAAGAAGAGAGAGAGATGGAGGGAAGAAGAGAAAGATGGAGGGAAGAAGAGAAAGATGGAGGGAAGAAGAGAAAGATGGAGGGAAGAAGAGAAAGATGGAGGGAAGAAGAGAAAGATGGAGGGAAGAAGAGAAAGATGGAGGGAAGAAGAGAGAGAGATGGAGGGAAGAAGAGAAAGATGGAGGGAAGAAGAGAGAGAGATGGAGGGAAGAAGAGAGAGAGATGGAGGGAAGAAGAGAGAGAGATGGAGGGAAGAAGAGATGGAGGTTTGAGTCGCCCACAGATTAATAACAATTTAGAGATTGCAAACCAAAGAGAGAACCATTTAGAAGGGAAATGTAAGAGAATTTGGATGACTGAGCGACGAAAGAAAGAGATGGTTAACAGAAAAGGGAGAGAAAGAGAAGAAGCAACAGCTGAAGAAATGAGAAAAGACACAACCATGACTGAATAAAGAAGAAAGCGGCTTTACTTATAGTTCAGTTTTTAGGAGATGCGTTATTGTATTTGTTATTAAGGAAGAGATGTAGAATGAAAGTCCCAAGTCTGAAACCCCAACGGGGGGATGGAAAGCGAAGCCCTCAGGGGGCGAAGCCCCCTACTCTAACATAAAAATCTTTCCAGCACTATGAATGCAGTAAATTTCAGAGCCAAACACACCTGGCCGCAGCTACAATAACAGTAGTAGGGGAACTCAAACCTGTAATTGGAGCATTATAAATCCGCACGCGACAACCCCTGACTTAAGGGATGGCCAAAGTATGGAAGTGTTGCACCATATTCAGTTGGTCAGTCGCCATTTGCGAACCTTGCTCGCTTCTTTTAATAATGTTTTCCCAATAGAAACCTTGAAGATCCGTGATAAAGTTCCCTTTTGCTCTCGATGTTCACACTTGCTCGATAAAAACCAGTATTTTTACACCCACAACCAATAAATACTTATTCTGACAATTAATTTTTTCTGGCCCCTGTTTCGGTGCCCTAATTTTTTTAATGGCCGATTCCGCAACTCTTGGAAAGGTTCGAAACCTGGCCACGGCTAATAACCGATTAAGACTATTTTTTAGGCAATGCAAGTTAACTATTTTTTTAATAATTGCTTCCGCCGTTGACTGATTTAATAACTTTATTTTTTTTTAGTGGTTTGACTTTTTTTACGACATTTTGTAGCCCTCTTTGGAAACTTTGGAAAGAATGTTCGGTTCTTTGGTCTTTTGGTTGGTAATTATCCCGAAACTGTCATGGAATGTAAGCAGTCTTTAAGAGAAATAACATACATTTCCTGAATCAATTTTAATTAGGCCGTAATCCGCCCCTGCATCGATTCGTATCAGCATGATGAACCTAATAATTATTAAATGAATGAACGAGGCCTAAACAATGGCAAGTGAGAACTATTAACAGTCAAAGTGTAAGAAGAAACGAATTTAAATGAAGGTACACGGCCTGCCTTTTCTGCGTTTTATTAACCTCGAAGGTATCGCAATAATGAAAGTGGGAAGAACAATGAAGCCTGATGGCGTCCTGTCATTCATCCTCTGGCTTTGGCCTCAGAGGTCGGAGGCCGTCATCCGTGAGAACAGCCGGGCCCTCCTCCCGACTTACGCAGATCGTGGGCGACGGGAGAGCAGTGTCGTGTGCCACAACCGGAAATGGGCGCCATGACAGGAAGCTGAGAGGCTGCAGATGCACAATGTCGACACTCGAGTCCCTCCCGTTCCCCAATGGAGTGAAAACAAGAGCGGAAGAAGGGCTTCTCCTTTCAGCCGTCTTTTATCCTCGAAATCGGGACCGGAAGACACTCTCCGTCATCCCCTAAAACAAGACTTACGCCATTCTCTTCCCCTTCGTCTATTCACGGCTGTTTCTATTCATTAGCAAACTTATAATTTACATTTGATTTTCTCCGAGAGAGAGATTTATATTGATATTATAATGATTCCTCCGGTTTTTTATCGCTTTATCTCTTCCACCTTCCTCGCGTTGCCACCTCCCTGTCTTTCATTCATCTTGCAGCCTCTTCATGTTCACTTCATCCACGCTGCCCTGACACAATCATTGTAAACACATTCATTCATACATTCGCATTTTAATGGGCGTGAGAGCTTTCAAACAGACGCCGAAGAAGCACAGAGCAAAAGCTGATTCGAAATGGTCGCCGCACCTGCGTGGTCTTCCGCCAACGCGATTGGTCGTCCAGCGACGCCGACGCTCTGACTCCGCCCCTCGCCGTTCGCTTCCCGGCGAAAGGAAAACGTTCCCGACGTTTTGCTCTCCTGGTAGAGAAATTTGCAGGTAGCGCCGCTAGGCATAACGAACGTCGTTCAAAGCATCTCTGCTCCTATTTGTCGCTTCCCACTATAATTAGACTCGGTGTTGCAATTTGTTATTGCTCTTGATTAGGTAGAGGAGTCGGGTGAAGGATTTCCCGCAATAATTACGCCCTCCGAGGGAAATGTTTTTCTTAATTCCAATTCCAACATGGCGTCCGAGGAGATTCATCCGTCCCCCAAAATCCGTTCTTTCAATAACGAAACCCTCCGCATTGATTATATAATGTAATTACAGATCGCGGTCAGTCTTTCGCAGACCGATGCAGACGTCACTCGGGAGAGGTTTCATAACAAACCTTTCCAACCTTCGCGAAGTGAAAGGACGCCAAATGCAACCTTTTGAATGGGAAAGTGAAAATGTTTAACCTCCTCCGGCGCTCTCTGCAGAGTTCATACGGGCGAATAACTTCCCGGAACGTGTGAGACATTTCCCACCACGTTCGCATCGGATTTTGACGCTTGGTAACAGGATTTCATGCGGGAGAGGACGTCGGAGCGTTCGATCGATGGCGAGCGAGGCGTTTCGAGGGGTGGCGTCTCCTCTCCGAGAGCTTCCAAAGCTCTCGGAGTTTATTTTTAATTTTTCTCTCTCGGGGTTTTGGTTGGTCGGCAATTTTTATGCTTTCGGAGTTTCGTCACGGGGGAATAATACGGGGATTAGCTTTTAGAAATATGCGATTTGTCGCGGAGGAAATTCCGAGGGAGTTTTGTAGTCAGGTAATGAAATTATGTGAAGCGAAATATAAAAGTATTTGGGAGCTGTTGGTGCTCCGAACGAAGCACCTGCCCGCCTGAAGACTCTTTGTATGACTTCTTTCATAGGGCTTAAGTAGATTTTTCAGTTTTCATTGTGTTTGCTCTCTGGGTCGCGTCCGTTGGAAATTTTTCCCTATCGAAACCATTGCACTTGATCTATGAAAAACCGCCGGCATTTTCATCCCCGAAAAATTAGAACGATCGGCGAAACCGTGTCGGTTGCCCTTCTCAACAGGTTTCTTCTTTTGCGGTGAGTTTGGTTTTCAGGTTGAGTGTTTCGGAGTCATTGGAACGATAATTCTTCCTTTCGGTGCGGTTCCTCTCACCGGGAAAGATGAGCTGAGAATGTGGGACAACGGTTTGGCTCACTGTGGTTTTCATCCCTTCTGGGGTGTGGAAGGTCCGTTGCGCAACGAAAGAGCACTTGCTCTGTACCTGAGGAATTCCAGTTCTGTCGCGAGCCGAGCACCTGAACCCTGAATGAAAAGAATCTTGGAAGTGAATAATTCGAAAAGCATCCCCCTCGAGGAGAAATGTAAGAAAAAAGTCTTATGTTTCGTTTAGGGAGGGGGAGGTATGGAGCACAGACATCGCCTTCATACCTGAATTGGTTTCTTTGCCAGCGGAGCCTAATCCACTTTTTCTTTCATGAGACCACTTTTATTTGGCAAAGAATTTTTTTGAAACGCATGAATGATACCACCTGAACCGAATGTCTTTTGTCAGAAATATTTCGTGTATGGATTCTGGAAGAAACCTTTTGCAGGGTGGATATACCTGCGAGGATCGCCGGAGAAAAGCGACAACGAAATCATGCCCGGCTACTCATTGTTCACGTTGACATGAGAAAAGGCAAAGAGTTAATATTTTCATTGTTGAGTTGATTGAGTAGTTTTTGCTTAAAAAACTGGTTCAACCCCTAAAATGAAAGGGAGAAGGGTTGGTGACGGATTGAGGATTCTCCGAACATCGCAACTCTATTAGAGAAATAAAAGAATTTTGAGGACAAAGAAAACTTGAAAGAGAAAATAACACTTTTGGCAAAATTATTAGGCATTGCTGACTCAGAGATATCCAGATCCCTTTCCCAGGTGATATTCCCGAAGGAGAGGGCGCGAGTTGCACTGGCAGACTCATTCCATTTGAAGGAGATGTAAAAAGGCTTATTGAGAAGAGATTCGGAAGGAGGAGAAGACGAAGGGAAATGTAAGGGGAAGTCGCAGCTGTTTTTCAGTCAGGTGTGTTTGACGGTACAGCACACATCACATCTTATATTGACTTGAAACCTGAGGCTATTGTTCCCTGTTTTCTTTCGCTTCAAATGATTTTCTTTCCTTCCTCCCCTGTTTTCTTTTTCCAGTAAAACCACAAGATGTTTTAACTTCTCTTTCAGGTGTTATTTCGTCTCTTTCAGCTTTCACTTGCTCCTGCATAAGGTTCATGTAAACAAACCACCATTTTGGATCTGTTTTTAACGCTTTAATGCAGATGGATTCGCTTCTTCAGGTGGCAGTGAAGTGAAAGAGGGCAGAAGGTCAGCAGGAGGCTTCAGACAATGAGAGCTGCTCAACTCCGGTACATTCGGGGCGTACAGAATGTCTTTTTGACAGAAAGCCCACTTCAGTTTTTTATTCCCGACGGTTGGACTTTCCTGCAGTTCTCAGGGTCGATCGAGACAAACATTCGAGGCCGAAGGAACAAAAGAAAAGGAAACCGACCGATATTTCCCCCGTGAACCCAACCTCGGGACAAAACCTACCGATTCCCAACCCTCCGTTGGACGTATTTTCGCCGCGAAATGACTTATTTACGACTGTAAAAAGTTAAACAAAAAAAAAAGTTCGTTAAAATATCAGGTATCCCAATACAGCTCTCCAATAACACACCGAAAAAGGGATGAAATTTAGGGATGCTGTGTGCTGAAGCAGATGTTGAGAGAGAGAGACGGAAAACGGAAGAGCACACCTGCCCGATTAGGGTGTAGACGCGCGCCATAAAGCGCAGGGATGCCCACAAGGACTTACAATAAGAACTGGAGCGGTTGTCCCGTCTTTTCCTAATCGTTTGCTGAGGAAAGCGTTTTTCACTTATTCGGGGTAACACCAGACTGTGCATGCAGTGAATATTTCTAGGAGCAAACATTAAACATCCTTAACCGGAGCAAATCGCAAATTAATTTCAAGTAACCGTGAAAATTGCTATTAAAACCATCAAAAGAATCACGAAGCAGATGTTTTGTTTGCTACTCGAGACCAGAGAAAATGAATTACATATCTGTGTGCTGAATGGCTCCTTTGACTCGCACCTTACTTTGCACATCCCGACGCTGCAGCCTTTCTTCTTCTCAACCCTGCTAACACGTCCAGGCATGTTGTCTGTCTGCAGCCTCCCATAGTTCTGCCCCCTTCTAAGAAATGAGGCTTAAAAAAACAGGACGCGTGTCCAACAACGCGTCCATCTTTCAGAGAGAGAGAGAGACAGATCTCTATCTGACAGAACTATTATCCAAACAAAACAATAATCATGTTTGGTCCAACTGTCAAAAAAGGGAAAGATCATTATATTAGCTGGAAGGATGACCACCCAACATAAAACAATGCTCGGAAAGAAAAAATATGTTGACCCATCGACGAGGGAGGAAGTCTGCGTGTTGTGTCGAGGGCGTTCATGTCAATCTGTGCTGTGATTAATCACCGAAGCTGCCAGGTGCCTCTGACTCATCGTTTATTGGATCCTCTTCCGGTGCATCTTCATCAATGGGGCATTCACTCAGAGTGACCGTTAAATTCAATTTCGGCTTTGCATTGGGCCCAACGCCCGATGGACCTTCCCCCGTCCCTCAACCTTCCATCATTCTCGGAAACATCTCCGAATCGATTTCTACGCTTCCTTTTGATTCCTCTTCGTGCCCAAAGGCCACCCGCGAGATCGATCCTCGTTCTTTAGTTGTTTTCGTACCTTTTCAATGCCTTCGAGATCTTTATTTAGCCCTTCTTTGGTTTTTTTATGTTCTCAGAGGATCTTCGAGTAGATATAGAATAGAAAACCTATTTTTCAATTTTTATGTCGAGATTTATCAATTTAAATAACTTTGATTGGCAGTCGGAGCTTAATTTTGTACTGCTTAGAATCGGCACTCCATTGCTGATAAAAACAGAAAGAGGGAAATTCTCGATCGCCACTGAAGCAGTCTGGCGAGTCTTGCCAGCTGTGTTTTTCCGTCGCCATTAGGAAAACATTATGCCTATGCAATTGCTTTTCCTCTAAACAAACACAGTCTGTCCGGTTCATCGTGGCTGTACCGATTCTTCCTCCTGCCACGGTCATCTTCGACTTTAATCCCAACTTGACGAAGAGAAAAAATTCATGTGCATATGCAATGCAGGTCGTTTCCTGGCGCCTCCGGTTCTTATCTTTTCGCGGGTTATTTACAGGCAATTATTCAAGTAGTCTGCTTCAGGCGTTCAGATTAAAAAAAGATGCCGCTGATATCTTTTTTATGACTCTTTTCTTCTAAAAAAATCACACTGAATTTAAAAGGTGGCGGACCATCGGAAAAATCCCGTTGCACTGCACCGTCTGCCCGTTGTAAAGGAATGTTTCCCGTTTAAAAATAATTTTGGTGCGCCAAAGTAATGGCCAAAGTAGTCATAAAATTTTTTCTAAGGATGAGGGAGTCGGTGGAAATAATAAACATTCGATAATACGAATATTTGATAACTCGATCATTCTATATATCGATTATTCGATAACCGGAACATTCGAAATCTCTATTAAACTATATTTCAATCATTCGATAACTCGATCATTCGATATTTTGATCATTCGATATCTGGATCATTCGATAACTCGATGATTCGATACTTTGAACATTCAATATCTCGATCATTCTATATTTTGACCATTCGATGTCCCAATCATTCGATAACTCAATGATTCGATATCTTCATTAAACGATATTTGAACATTCGATATCTCAACCATTCGATATCTCGATCACTCGATATTTTGACCACTCAATATCTCGATTGAACGATATTTAGAATATTCGTTATCTTGAACATCCGATAACTCGATCATTATATAACTAACGAAATCTAAATTCGATAACGATAACGAAAAAAAACATCTTTTATGAAATGACAGAATAAATGAGTGAAAATAATAATATAAATGGGAAAATAGGTTGTTTAATTGGGAGACAACACATCTCTGACATTCTTAGGAGAATGCAGTCATTTCCAAAGGTTAAAGGCCTCAATTCCCTGATTGGAACCACCAACCTTTGAGTCCATTAATAATAATAATCACCCCTTCTCACCCTCAGCGAGCTCTCCAAGTAAAATGCAATCAATCTTGTTCAGAATCGAATCGAAGAAGAGTCGTGGAATTGCATCTGATTGCCGCCTTCGTGAGGGCGGGAATTCGGATGGGATGCGCCGAGTTGGCCCTGGCAAGTGAAAAATTGAACATGATGATATCGCGACCAAAGAAATTCATTTAGTCGGGAATCTTATCTCTGGGTGCAGTGGGTGCGGTAGTCACACAATGACAGTGTGCACCGACCGCCACGGTCAACATCGAAGTGTGTCATTCTTCTTATCGGGAAACACAAAAGCGGTGTACTTTCGAGGAGGGCGGGTTCCAGTGGGATGCCTCAGCTAACCTCCTCAACTCTTGTCCTCCAATAAAATTTCCATACAAGACGAAAATATTTCATTCTAGAAATTCACCCCTAATTTAAAGTTGGAATGGTTTCCGGAACGGTTGTCGCAGTGTCTGCACAACGGTTGTTGGGGTCAACAAAGACAACTCGTAAATGATACCACACCCACGATAATTTATTGCATACGCATGCGCAGCAAGGCCTCATTGCAGTCTTGCAAAAGTTTTCAATTGATCGATAAAGAACTGCCCTTGAAGGAACAGCACAGAGACTTTTGGGATGGAAACTCGTTTCTTCTTTGGACGACGGGTCCAAACGGCGTTTTTTGAATGCCACTGGCCCTTAAAAGGGATTAGTGAAGTGAGTTAGCGCTGGACCAAGACACCCATTTCGACAGTTTGGTTTCAAAAGTTCGTGCTACCATTTAATAATTAGACTCCCATGTGATCAGCAGGGGGGACCCTAAGAGAGACCTACCTGCAAGTCCACTCGAGACCCACCTTTTCCACCCAAGAACATGGAAGAATTCGTGTTAATTGCGTGATTTAGAGCGAATGTAGTTGATAAATAAACCTGGCAGCGGGACACCTACTTTACCCAATGCAACTTATCAGACGACGGACAAAAAATTAACCAAAACTACTTCATTAAGCCTTTGCCGGAGTGGAAGTAGCGAGCGGACACTCGCGCACGTATCGCTTCCTAATAGAAGGAAGCACCTCGAAGCGTTTTCTCAGAAGAGGCCCCATGGGTGTACTACTTTGTGGAAGGTCCGGGTTACCCTCGCATTTGTGAAATATGCTACAGTCGCACGCAACCACAACAAGAACGAGTCTTCCGCTATTGCTACCGACACATCTTCACCGACATCACTTTTTGAAAAAAGCTCGCTTACTCCGCCTCAGCGAAAGCAGAATTTTCCCTCAAAGCTCGTTAAGTATTTCTTTAGTCTGACCTTTTCAGTCTTTTGAATTTCCAGCAGTGCAAACTTGTAATTAATTTTTCGTCCACTTTTTCCCTGTCGTTGTCTCATACGGTCACATTTTTATCATCACACCCAAGGTAAAATTCAACATAAAATAATTAAAATTTCTTCATTAAAGTTTATCATTTGCGAATCCAGTCCGCGTTTGGTGTCAGCCACCGGCTCAGATACGATCGCGCCGAGATCCGTCAAACGAACGGCGGGGAATCTGGGATAGGAAATAAATAATCGCGCCCTCGAATGCACATTTACGGCCTCTCACTTTGAGCCTTCGTCCATATGCATATGATGCACTCGAAGGACAGTCGCTCTGTCTCCGAAAACCAATACCTGAGTTGGTCGACAATCGATGCCTGCAATTATTATTGAAATAAATTTGACAAAGTGGAACGTTTATGTGATCGATAAGGATTAATGAGATACAGGTTTGATTACAGTCTAATCAATGTCCGGTTATGGCACCGTTAGTTTTCGGTTTGAATCTGTGGAAGCAACAGCAGAAGACAGTTCCTCCGGAAGAAACTCAATTCATGATTGCCATTCGGTTGCATACAACGACGACTTTGTAGTTTATGTTTTCGCCCCGATTTGAGGTTCAAAGGTCACCAACAGCCGTGGGCGATCGAATTTCTCAAATCGTCGTAAATCCTTTGTGATCTTTTTCTGAAAACCCGACATTGACATTTTCCCGCGATATTAATATTTATAAGCGGTCGTTTGTTAGTCATCGCAATTAGTTATAATTATGATAATTTGTTATAAAAAGACAGATTATTGACTTCGGAGGTATAAAAGCTAATGGATGTGCGATCTCTGAGATCGGAATCGACAGAGCGAGACAAAGAGTGACGCAACATCGGGCGGCCATCAAATACGTAACGAGGAGAGGAGGACCAGTCCGAACCTGGCAGAAGACAATGGCACAATGAGCGCAAACGAACAAAAAAATTTCAAACGGTAATAACAGTGGTAACGAGTCTGATAATTATGATCATAACAATAATAACAGTGCCATGATTATGCCGACCGGGTACCAATTAATTAAATTTGCCATAAAAGGAATACCCGATGACGTAAATTTAATTAGTGGTTCCTCGAGCAGTTCAAAAATTGCTTAAATTTTCAGCGAAGCCCGTTTGTTTGAGTGCAAGAGGGCGGTGTGAGCACGAGAGTAACAGGTACTCGAGAGAAAGTCATTCGCGGTTCGCTCGAGTTATTATCTAATCTCTCCTCAATGATAAAATATATTGTTTAAACAAATTGCTGTCTTATTTATTTATTGTATTTCGCAATGCGGAAAGAAAGGGCGCGGGAGGAGTGGAGGAAGTGCACTATTTCTTTCCCAAATGAATTTATTACCTTAAATGAACCAAAGAAGGCGGTTATGGATGAATTGTTCCACCTCAGCTATTTATCATCGATGTTTACATTGACCATTTTCACAAGCTTTTCTTCGTTTTTTCGTGAAATTGCTACACATTTTAATGGATTTCGAAAGTGAGAGCACGTTTTCCTTTCTGGTGTGTTGAGGTTTTCCCTTCATTCCACTTCTGTCGCCATTAAACAGAAATCGATGGTCAGCGTCGCCATCTTTTTTTGTGTATATAAATTGGCATAATTCGACTCGATTATTTTTTACGAATCTGTCGCTTAATCTCATAAATGATGCAATCGAGTCTCGATTGATTTTCCGTTCAAGTGACATTTTAACTCGATTTTTTAGTGACAGTTATGAAGTTGTCATTAGTCATTCAGGTGACTGATGGTGGCGGACACTGGTCGGGACTTTGCTGCCAAATTCGCTCCTTTTGCTGGCGTAAGCGACGGAGGATATTCCTTTGGCCTCAGCAGCGGCTCAACCGCTGACCGGGAACATAAACGTGAGAGTGCTCAATCAAGGAGAAAAACGGCCGTTGGAATAACTCGTCAAAGCCAATGACCTTTAACCACTTATCGAAGGTTATTTGTACTAATTAATCGTGTCATTAGCATTGTTTTTTATGAATTTTAGTTTTGACTTTAATGAGGTCGTAGAGTTCACCCCATTTGAGCTTTTCATTTTCAACCCAATAAATACTCGAGTGGATTGCTTGAGCCTTCGATTTTAACGTTTTAATTACGACCGTTGAGCATGAAAAGGAAATTCAAAGGAATGTCAAAAGTCACTTTCGCCATTTTTTGGAGGTTTCTATTACGGTCTGCCCCCCAGGGACTGCAATACTGCATTCTCAGGGACATAAAAAACAAGAAAAACAACCCCCAAGGGGGTGAATCCACCCCTTTATGGGGACAATAAAGCCACAACATTGACTCGTGCGAGATTCTTTCACAACATCACTCCAATTTTAGCACAAAATACACAACTTAATAAGTTAAGAAATAAATTATTAATAAATCTGATATTAATAACTAAAATAATAAGTTATTATTATTATTATAGAATTAATAAAATAAATAAATAGAGTAAACAAATTATAGAATTAGTATTAAATAAAATAAGTATAAATAAATAAATCAATTAATTAATTAATTACAGTAATATAAAAAAATTAAGAGAGTAAATAAATTAATGAATAAATTATTTTTAACCTAATATAAACAAATTATTATAAACATAATATAAATATATTATAAATAAACATAAAATAAATAAATTAATAGAGTAAACAAATTATAGAATAAATAATAGTAAACAAAATTAGTAAATAAAGTAATAAATAAATAAAAAATTAAGTAATTTAATAAAAAGAATGAGTTTTTATTAAACTTAAAATTAATAAGTTATGAAATAAATTATTATTAATAAGTTTAATAATAACATCAAAAATTAGAAGTTATTAAATTAATAAAATAAATAAAGTAATACAGTAAATAAATTATAGAATAAGTAATAGTGTATACAATAGTAAAATAAGTAATAAATAAGTAAAAAATTAAGTAAATTAAAAAAATGATTAGTTTTTATTAAACTTAAAATTAATAAGTCAATAAATAAAAACAATTTCGGAGGATAATAAACGTCAATCGTTAATATCTCCTTTTCATTTAATCATATTATCTATCGGTGATTTTCCCAAAAGTGAGGAAAAGCGTGTAAATGCGGTGAAAAGGCGAATGAAAAGCGGAAATATTGTGGTAAGAGGGGGCAGCGATTGGAAAGTCGATTTTCGTATTTTAACAATATTTATATTTATTATAAGCGTGGCGATATAATCTCCGTGGAAAGAAAAATGAAGGACTTTTAAATCACACCTTTTCGAAGACTCAATCTGATTAGGTCCGTATGATTGCGTTTTTTCCTTATCAGATAATTATTACACAAAATCATGCATATTAATCATCGATTCAGGTCTCCCCGCTCCCGAGGGGTCGCCTCCCCCTCGTCAGGAAAAGATTTATATAATTAAAAACAAAAACCGAACGCGGCTTTTCACCGAAAGGAAGTTAAAACCTTTTTTGTTTGACCGGACAGAAAAGAGGTTTTCTATGGGGAGAGGGCCTTAATTTTTACGACTGAGCATACATTACCTAACTTTGTTTGAAGCCATTCACATAAATATTTTAATACTTCATGAATAATTTACATGTGGATATGCGCTGACACAAAGTTTCGAGATTAACTTCATGAGAAATGAAAACCGGCGGTGACTCATAAGAGTGGAACCTTAAAACTATGCAAAAGAAGTGAACTTATGAATGAGAAGACCGTCTCCTGTTGGGTCGTCAGCAGTGCATTCATGCCAACTTTATATTGTTAAACAGAAGGATATGATTATGGGGAATAAAGGGTTGACTTTTTTGGGAAGTTCTGAGGGACGCCGAAATAATAAGACTACATTCCCAACTTTCGATATTATAATACAGTGATGGCCAAACTACGGCCCGTGAAGGTGTTTCATAATTACATAAGTATTTGGTGATTTTAAATTTTTTTCTTACTTTTCGGCAAAATTTTAAATTTACACTTTGGGTGTCCCTTCTTTTTATGACTTCTGTCATAGAAGTCAAAAGGACTGATTGCATAAAATGTTGTAAAAAGGGTAAAACCGGAAAAGAAGGCAAAGGCAATAGACGTGAGAGTAGGAACGTAGAGAAGAGAGGACAATGAGAAGAAAGAGAAAAGGAGAAAGAAAATGAAAAGAAAGAGAAGAAGAGAAAAGAAAATGAGAAGAAAGAGAAAATGAGAAAATGAGAAAATGAAAAGAAAGAGAAAATGAGAAAAAGAAAAGAGGAGAAAATGAGAAGAAAGAGAAAAAGAGAAAAATGAAAAATGAGAAGAGAGTAAAAACTAATATTAAAAATCCATATTTAATTTTCGCATACGTTATGTACACCAAACTGAACTTTGCCCCCCATATTATCAAAGTTTGGCCATCACTGTTCTAAAACATCGTATTCTTAGAAAATCTATAAGGTCTAAATGCACACAACCCCCATTTTTGAAAGGAAACGGATTGGACAATCGCTTCTAATTTATCTGACAGCAAACGAAAGGAGAGAAATGGGTGAAGTAAGACTCCAGCAAATCAAAAATTACGAGCAATAAAAGATGGAAATCATCATTGCATAATTCGAAGACCTTATTAAGGCTCTAAAACTTCATTATAAAGAAAAAATTATTCTCATTTAAACCATCATTGCCTCGAAATTAACACTGCGCGTGCGCGATGTTATCCCGCACAAACCGAACGAGAATATTAATATCGACTTCAGCGTTGGCCCAAACACCCGGAAGGCATCGACATGATTTTTTAGGCTCCGTGGGCGTGTCTGTCAGTTGAGATCTTTTATTGAAAATCGCACGAATATTTCGCCAACTCGAAGGAGATTTGCATTTTCGGATCACGAAGACCCGATCCGATCGGGGTTGGCCGCCCCCAAACCCCGCGGGGAAATCCTTAATTAATCCCTCAGTTAATGAATACTTATTTGCCTAATTAATAAGCAGCGCGCTGAGCTTTAAAGGGTTTATGTTAAAACCAGGAAGGGAAGTTAAGAGACTCCTTGAGAGAAAATAATTAACAGGAGTTCCTCCGAAGGCAAAGCAGCCTTACAGGTGGGCAGTGCCTGAAATGCGAGCGGAACCTGATTTCGAAAGCAAATTGCAACATTCGGAGATGGTAACTGAGTTAATTGTGTCGAATTATGCGCAAGGCCATGGCCGAGACTGATGTCGACTGCCATTTTCGTCATTCGGGTGCCGGGCCCGGGTTCCGGCTCCGAATGGGCGTTTTAATGAAGTCTTGAAAAATGGGAATGCGTCGAAATTTGCATACACATGCTCTTACGCGGACCGGTGCTAAGGTCACGCATAGGCTTGAATTGCTGCATGGCGACCGCGCGAGGTTCACTAAAAGCGTGTCAAATTGAGAGCTCTGTGAGAGACCGCCTTTTAAGGCCTTGCCTTGTTATTAGGGAGCTGGCCAGGTACGATGGCCAACGCGAAAATTCACAGGTGGCGGTTGGGCACTCGTTGTACTTAGGCACGGCGGCATTTTTGGGTGAACGATGGGGGAAGGAGGAATTCAGAGGGTGGCGGATTTCGGGGCGGTCAATGAGTGGTTACTCCTGTAAATGAGCATTTACTCGTGTGAACTCTTTGCAATTGCACAATCGGAACCGGAGTCGTCCAGACGTGTAATTAAAATTTACAGCTCTCTTAATCCGATAACCTTGACGTGAGGAGATAATCCAGATGAAGTTCCCGACGCATCTCCACCTAATTCAGTGCAAAATAAATCAGGTTTCCGGCGTGCGCACTCTTTGGAGCCTTCCAACCGCCGAGGAGCCACCAGTTAAATTAAAAGGCTTTATGGCTGGCATGGGGAAGTCGAAGGCAGCCGCCATAAATCTCTGCCGCCCATTCCGTAGATTTATTTTTAGGTGCATTTCTGGCATAATTACCGGTCTCCCAATCTGGTTTCGTATGTTATTTAAAAAGCCGTGAACCCAAAGAGACCAAAAATAGTAAAATTCACCATCGGGGTGCGATGCTCATTTTCTTCCATTCACGGCCAGCCTTGGCGGCCTCTTACGGGCATGACCTGCTCTTTTACCATCCCCCATGACCTTTCAGATGGGAGCCATTTGCTCGGGAATCCATCATTGGGAAATCACAACTGCCTTCAGCTGATTATGAATTGATTCAGCAGTGAAAAGGTTGATTTTGACCATATCGGAGACACGTCTCAGTCACTATGGGAGGAAAGCAAAAGAAAAGCATAAAAACATGCGAAGTTAGCAATAAAATAAATTACTGTGGCTTTTTAATTAAAAAGCGCGATATTTCATGTCTAAAAACATCGGTTGGTTAGCAGTACCTGATAGAGAAAGATAACTGACAGGTTTTGCATTTACTTCGACTACGCGATCGGTTGATCGATATTATTTCAGCAGACGATCTCCCACAATAAATAATTCGCCTTTTGCGCAAACCACTAGTTTTTTGCTGACATTGAATTTTTTACACCACCATGTTAATTTTTTATTACTCTGAAGGCTTACAATGGATGACTGTCTCCATTGTTGAAGGTTTCTCTCCAAGGTGTCAGCCCAGTGCAAGACGAAAGAGAAAATGCACTTTTCAGTCGTACAGACCCTTTCTGTTATTCTAACTGTGAAAAAAGGAGATAGAGATACAGACCAAGGAATTAAGGACATTTAAAACAAACGAGAAATACAATATAAATCAGTGATGGCCAAACTACGGCCCGTAAAGGTGTTGCATGTGGCCCGCTCTTTTATTCCTATAATTTAAAATTCTTTCTTACCTTTCGGCAAAGTTTAAAATTTACGCTTATGCTTACACTTTGGGTTTCCCTTCTTTTCTGGATTCTGTCGTAGAAGTCAAAAGGACTGTTTGCATAAAATGTTGTAAAAAGGGTAAAGCCGGAAAAAGAGGCAAAGGCAATACACGTGAAAGCAGGAATATAGAGAAAAGAGGGAAAGGAGAAGAAAGAGAAAAGGGGGAAAAGGGGAAAAAGAGAAAATAAGAAAACGAAAAGAGGAAAATATGAGAAGAGAGAACGAGAAAATGACTAAAAGAGAAAAGGATAAAAGGGGAAAATGATAAGAAAGAGAAAAGGACTAAAAGAGAAAAGAGGTAAATGAGAAAAAGAGAAAATGAGAAGAAAGAGATAATGAAAAAAAAACAGAAAATGATAAGAAAGAGAAAAAGAGAAGAAAGAGAAAAAGAGAAGAAAGAGAAAATGAGAAAAAAGAGAAAAAGAGAAGAAAGAGAAAATGAGAAGAAAGAGATAATGAAAAAAAAACAGAAAATGAGAAGAAAGACAAAAAATCACATATAGCCCCCATATTATCAAAGTTTGGCCATCACTGATATAAATAAAATAAATATGAGAAGTATTATTTGTGCAAATATAAGTTAATTTACTATAATTTAAAGCGTTTTTGTTTAATTGCACTGATGATTTTCCCCGTGCAACATTGTATCAATACTCGCTCGCATTGCCCCATATGTGTGCAAGTTTTAACTTCATTTGGCCTCTCTTTGACTCTAAGCACTCTTATTTCCAAGAGATAGAAAGGAAATTAAATTTAATTATTTGGAGGTCTTGCAGTACAGAAACCTGTACCTGGGTTAATGATAAGCACAACACATGATTGATCATAAGCGAGGAAAATTATAGCCAAGTAATTTAAAAGTAATTAACTCATTTTTAAATGTCTCGGGTATAAAATTTCAGGCTCTCGCTTTATTTGGGAGGATGAACTTATTTGGACGGTGAGGGAACTTTTGATGGTTATCAACGAAAGACGAGCACTTCTCGGAGATTTTCTCGAAGCTTCCATATAAGAGAAAACTCACGGTCGAACTTGGCAATGGCCGTCATTCCGATTTCGGATCATTCGAGAATCGGAGTATTGACTCAAAAAAAAAAGAGAGTTGGAGTCGGAATCTCATTTTTGTTTTTCCAAAGGAGATAAAATGCAAATTCCAAATCGAAATTCGTTTACTTTAAACTGTTTACAATTAGTGTAAGAAATTAGCAGAAATTTGTGTAAGAGTTGTTTGCATTCCTTCTGAAATGGTATTCTTTGAATCTCAGATAAATAATCAACGGTAAAGATAATTTGAAAGAAATAATTAAAGTGTTGGAATCACTTTGAATCTCCAAAGCTGCGGCAAATTTATATCGAAAAACTCGAATTGAGCCTCGACTCAAAGTTGTGTTAACTGTAAAATTTATCTTCTGCACAGCAAAACATTGTCACACCACCGCTGTCAACTCCATTTGAGCAAGCTGTCTGAACGGGCAGAAATTCTCAAAGGTGTCACCTTAGCAGGCAGTTTATTCTCTGTGCCACATTCAATCCGTTCCGTCTTAAATCCGTTCCGTTTCTTTGAAACGGCGTTTCACAATCGCTTTTCCAGGTTGGCTTACACGGCGCCAGTTTTGTGCAATAGTGACAAACGCTCCAATAATTACATTTATTTACACTTGTAACGTCGGTGTTAGTTTCTCTCTTACACGACAAAATTAACGTATCGAATGTCGGAGCCCGCAAAAGTTAAGAAAAACCAGCGGAAAAACGTCGTCTCTCGTTTTCTGCTTCCACGTCAGGTTTCTCCGCAAGTTAACGCCCGGATTTACCGGCTTTTGGTGACGAGAATTTGCATAATAATGGTCCTATCGCAGGTGCAGCAGAGGGGTGCACAAAACGGGTTTGGCTGTTGGCCCTCTGCGTTGCTGACAGCAGCGACCGACTGCTGGCCACGTCTGCAAATTGTGGGAGTGTCCAAATGTCGCAGGACGTGAATGATGGAAGTGTTCTTGAGGCTGCCTTTAATAGCAGTGCGAGGACCCTTCGAGGCCCGGTTTGAAAAGTCATTAGTACGGTAGATGTTGTCAGGTTGTGAGTACTGGTTGTCATGTCGCTTTTAAGTCTGTCGTTTGTCATTTAGGGCAAAGATTGTCTTGTTTATGGTTGTTTCTAGCGCTTCGGGGGTTTTTGGCGCTAATGATTGAGAAATAAACGGGAAAGAAAGCGGGCTCGGAAAGGGCCAAAGAAAGCTTGAAATGGTTTTCAACTCACCGGTGATTTGCTGACCGGTGACAATGACGGGCGCAAGGCGTGCCGACACTGTTTCTTCGGGGTGGAGTGCAATTGTGGGTGGGTTTCCGAGCTGCTCAAATGGGGCTTTTATTCCAAAGTGAAAAAATTTCCTAAGCACCCAATAAAAACCGATCGGCGGGAAAATTGTCATCCATTTAAAAGGCGTTTAATTTATAATTTAATTAATTCCTATAAATATAAAAGCGTTAGATGTCACCCAATGACATTTTGTGACCGTCGCGAACGAATTAATTGCACAAGACCAATTGAATTTAAGTGTTTATGACGAGCGATTCCCGCGCGACAAAGCCAGGGTTAACTGCATTCTCTCTCAATCCGATAGTCTTCCAAGAAACACTAAAGTTCACACAGCCATTTCCCCAAATTCGCACCTCCACTCCTTGAGCTTTCTCATTTCTACTGCTTTTTACTTTGAAAAAGAGTTGATAAAAAAAGGGAGACAAAACTGATCCCGTGGGAACCTCACGAGGGAAGAGGTTAACGAGTGCTTTCCAACAGCGGGGGGTCACTCAGTGGTACAGTCATGCCTCTCGCTGAGTTTCCGTGTTTATGGGACTCGTGTCTTGGCGACGTGGAGCTTTTGAAGGGGTTGGTTGGGAGGGTACAGAAGAGGGAGCGTTTCGAAATGTTGTTCACAATGGAAACTGGTCGAAGAGTGAACACAATTCGGGCATCTGCGGGGAGAAGGAAGGTTTAATGGCTGTCTATTACGTCACAGTTGCATTAACTCCGATCCCTTTGTTCAAACAACGCAAAGGAGTTCGATTAAAGCGAAGACAAAACTAGAAAGGAAAGAGGCTAGCTGACGTTTGAAAATCTCTTGTTTTGATTGGGCCACAATGTAATAACATGTGGAATTAATAGCCTAATTGCGTAACGCATTCACAAACTTCGGATAATAAATAATGTTAATAAAGGTAATCGTTTGCCACATTATATTAGTTTTCAGCCGGGCTCGAATTTCACGAAGGAGAGGGTGTGAGGTTTTGCAATTCTGCTCAGACACCTGCGAACCTGGCAGACAGGCAGGACACGGGGAGGGTTCAGCAGAAGACAGAAGGCAGCGGAGGAGAGCGCCAACTGATGGTGGCGGACCTGCCGTCGAGCCCAATTCATCAAAAGCGAATTTATGGCCAGCGGATTGCTTTGGAAGTTCGGTAAAGTCCCCAGGAATGCAGGCAGGCATTGATTTAGGTATCAAGTCGGGATTGTTCTGTGGGGAGACCATATTAACGGAGAAGAGGTTTTGCGATAAATTCTCGCGTTGAAGGATAAATCCCCGGGGAATGGATTCCAAAACAAACGACTCCCTTCTCATTCGACCACTTATAACGCCATAATTTAGAAAAAAATGCGTTGAGGGCGGTTGTATTTCAGCAAAAAACGGCCCTTCAGAATTGAAATATTTCGGATGTGCCCGTGCACGTGATACCCTGATCACCTTGCCCAGTCCGGAATCAGTTGGCTTTTGAGGGAAGGATCGAATGGCATTTTCTTCTCCTCTAAACGTTCGCTTTATTCTCGCCCAAACGCTTTCGTTTTATTACATTTTACTGTAACTCCTTCGGCCTAAATTCAGTCCTCAGTGTGATGTTACCTCCACTTTCAGTCTTCATTTTTCCTCACTCTGTGCTGAGTGATTCGTTAACAACGCTATAATTTTAAACTAACCCACAAAATAATTTGGGCTGTTCTGTCATAGAATGACTAAATTAAAAAAAAAAATAATGAAGGAATGTAAATCTTTTTGGTTATTTTGTTATTATTCAGCGATTTTTACGTCCATTTTGAATTAAAAAATATTTTTGCGCTTTTACATTCTGTATTTTATTAGTGTGTTTTAATGGAGGCAACAAAATTTTTAAGTGTAGTGATGTCCAAAAAAGGAGAACAATTACATCATATTTATTAAAAATATCGTAAACATGTCTTGTTAAAGAAGTGAACTGTCGTTTCTTAAATAATAAAGCCAAGTCAAGGAAGTTCATTAAGAGGTGGAGAAACGAAAAAGAAGAAAGCTAATGTTTCCTTTCACGAGAATTCTTCTCTGTGGCGCTGTCGAAGGATATGTGCTCAAAGGGTGCAGTCTGTGCAGTTTGAAGTGATGTTGGCGATGAGGCGACATTCCATTGGTGCACCTTCGAGGCGGAAAAGAGCGAAGGCGAATGGCATTAATAGTTTGTGTAATTCATCCAGATCTGCAATTAGCGCGTTGAAAGCCTTATCTAATCACAATTATTAGTCTCCCGAGCGCTAACAGATAATTACTCGAAAGAAAAGAGAAAAAGCGGAGTCAGAAAAGAACCTGCTGCGGGTTCATTTTATTAACGGTTTTTATTATAATGAAGTCGATATTGTTTTGGGATCTCGAAGCTGTCAGGTTTTCAACTGACGGCGACAGGTACATAGGCCTCCCGAAACAAAGTGAACTTGTTGTTAAGGATCATTGACACCGGTCTTGAGATGGCCCTCGCGGCCCTCCACACGAATTCAAATTAATCTAATGAATCAATATTTTCTTTTATTATCCAAACCCCTCCGGGACATTTGTTTATTCTTATTTTGGAACGAATCAACTGCCAGCAAGACACTTTCCACTTTTTGTTGCAATCGCAACGGTGTGCTCACATCGAAGGCCGTCCCGAGCAGATTTCTCCTCGGGCCGATGCAGTGCCTGAATTGTGGGTGACTTTGCCTCTGGTCGGCTATTATGCGATCAAGGTTGAATGTATGAAACGCCCGATCGCCATTTCTTTTTCAGACAGCCGGGAAATGTGTTCTCCTCGCACTTCGTCAGCTACTCTTCTTCGGGCACCGGTACAATTTCATTAAGGCGTTGCAAACAAGTTGAAACACACAATTTTGACTTTTCCAAGGCCCTGGACCTTGAGGAAAATCAACTGACATTTTTCAAATCACGAAATGAGATAAAATTCGCCTTCGGTCATGAAGTTTTCTTCGGTGATATGGATTAAATAATAATTAAAAGGGAAACGTCCTTGCAAGGACAGAG
This sequence comes from Brueelia nebulosa, assembly GCA_028293925.1. Lineage (NCBI taxonomy): Eukaryota > Metazoa > Arthropoda > Insecta > Psocodea > Philopteridae > Brueelia > Brueelia nebulosa. The sequence goes on along the minus strand of JAQIBA010000032.1, from coordinate 824,780 downwards.
ATTACTTTTATGTAAACACTGGGCTACGAATTCAGTTCCCACAGGTATCGATGTCTGCTACACACTAATTTGGGCAGTTTTGCCCCGGAATTCAAACAAATTCAGTTTCACTTCTGTTCGTTTTCTCAAAATCACTGACGAAATTTGACAGTTATACCCCTCGAGGTTTCCCTGATTTTCTTCTTCGTCATCACTCGCTTTTTATTGTCTTCAATGCTCAAAATGAGGGGTGAAGTTGCAATAAATTTGGTCAAATTGTTCAGAGTATACATACACCGTTTCTGAGATATTCACATTGTCTTTGGTGGCCATTGTTAACATGGCGACTTTGGCTGCCCAGTTTTACCCACTCAGAATGGTTTCTTTAAAATCCAACCAAATGCGTTCGAAAGCTTAAGATGTGCTCTTTCATCGAGCAAAGTTAGAAAGAAATCACAGGTGACACTATTTTGATATTTGGCCTCAAAAAGAGTCAAAAATGGATGAAGTCGCTTTTTCTGTACCAATTTGAGCTCCCATAGCTTCCGAAGTTTTGATGATGGAAACGTCAAACATGGCTCATTTTAAAGCCCTAATATTGCTCTTTGCTGATACATAGTTTGGACGAAATTGGTAACTTAGAAGAAAAGTTATAGAAATTCAAATACTTCTTATATGGCCAAATTTTACAACTCATTCAACTGAATCGTTATATCTCAGAAACAATGGCTCTTAGGAAAAAATATATATACATTTTTTGTAGATAATTTTATCCTCTACAATTTTTATCTCAGCTATTTTTACGATGAAACTTACCGTTTTACTGAAAATGGCGAAAAACTAATTTTTTTGACCTTTGGCCCATCGACATTAGATTTTTGAGAACTTTTGACATTTTATAAATAATTATACTCTGAACAATTTGACCAAGTTTCAGCTTTTCAGGAATTTAATATAACCTTGAATGTCTAATCTGAATGGATTAGAAGATTTTCCTAAAAGTTTTTTTCAAATAATTTTGTGCTGTTGTGCTTATACACCGACTTCTTCGTCCTTTTCTCTTGATTAGCTGAACATGTTAAGCATAAAAAGTATTGCAGAATGAGTCTGAAAGAAAAACGATCGCTCTCTCTCTCTCTTTCTCACTCACTCTCGATTAATAGGCCCAATGGCAGGAGTTAATGAGATCAAAGCGGATAAGCCCGTCGGGAAGAAATACGGCCGGTTCTCACAGCCCCCACTATCAGAAACAGGTTTAACAGATTTAGGAAGTTTCGTTTCAGCACTTCCATCAACAGACTTCTTTCGACATTTCTTGAACTTGATTTCTCACGGACCGATTGGCAGGTGCTGACCTTACGGCGAATTACCATTTTCTTCATTCGCTGATCGATTTCCAGCGAAAAGCATTTATTCCTTTTTCTCAAACTTGGCACCGTTCGGTTCCTTTGATTGACCGATTCAAGGACGGCCTCCAAAGGGGAAACTCCTAAATTCCATCGGGTGAGATCACATTAACGGAATAATACCGATTTCCAACTGAAAAATCCACTGCTCTCAATAATTATCATCATCATCATCATTATGGCTAATGCATAAGAGTCTAATGACGGAGCACAATTAAACGAGTTATTGCTTAAGACGAAAACTTTAGAAAACACGAATCGGCCATTTATTAAGGTCCGCATCGGAGGATTCTGTGCGGCTCTTACGCAACCCCGCAATGGCCACTGAAATAAGTGAGAGAATTAGGAATTGAGAGGGGGCGGTGGTTCTCGCCGGACAGGTGAACAAAATGGAGGACCGTCGCCGGAAGGTCCCCGACCTTTGCCCAATTTCATAAATTCCGCAGTCCCCCTCAAAGAAGCTCACGCCCTTGCGTGTTTTTACGAGTCCTAATAAGCAATTTTTCCTGGTTGAAATTACGTAGGCCAGGGGCGTAGTCGGTAGTCGGATCGGGAAGTGGAAGAGTGGAGGGTTTTCGCTTAAGGTGGTCGAGAGCTCCTCCCGAAAGTTTACTCTCAAATCTCACAATTATTATTTATAAAAATTGTTTAATTAAATAACCGGTAATTGGCCTCAAGCTAATATATAATAGAGGCTAAAAATTTATAGAAGAAGCAATTGTTAATCATTTCTTTGAGGAATTAGGACGGCCTTCAGATTCGGCCGATTCTGCACTGGTTTTTGTGTAAATCCCGATCGAGTATGACAACTTGAGCTTTTGAAAAAAACTCAACTCGGAGCGAGAAAAAAAGGAAAAGAGTGAAACCTGGAGCAAATATAAATGACAGGTCAACGAGGGAAACTGAGATTGGGGAACGGTTTAGGGAACTGTCACCTGCATCCCATTCTAATCCGGAATTTTCCCGTTTTGTAAAAAAAATAACGGTGAGGCGACACAAAAAAATGGAGTGAATGAAAGGGAATAATAATAAAAAAAAGTCCCGCCAAAAGGCGAGGTTCCAGGTAAAGTCTGAAGGGAAGGAAGGAAGAGGAGGGAAACCGAAAGCCGGAGAACAAAAGAATATTTCTGTTTGTAATTGTTACAAAACTTGCTCTATTTACATCTCCCTGCAGCTGCAACATTTTTTGTTTGAATCACAAAAACGGAAAACTACACCGACCGCTTTTCGATTATGCCATCTCGAACGGTAATTAAAAAGCATTCAAAGAACAAATCTCGTTGGCATTGTTTATAGAACCTTTAATAATTAATGAAAGGACCTCTTGGGGAGGGACAGAGAGGAGGAAGGGATTGAAGGGTTATAAATTTTCACCTTTCGAGGGTTCCGAAGGAGTGTAAGGACGACCGTTTTCTACCACGAAAGTTTCCAAAGTTTTGGAAGAAAGGCGATTTAAAATGGGGCAAACAGGGCGGGATCAGTTATGTAAATTGTCCCCTTAGGTTGGTGTTTGACTTTTCACATGCACCCGAGTGTTTCGGGATGGAAATCTCTTCGGTGGGAACGTCTGAATGCAAACGGGTGCAACATTTCACGGGTGACCACTTCCTTTTTCCTCTCGAAGGCAAGAGATTATCTTCTGATTCAAACTCGTTTTCATACAGTCTGGTAATGCTAAAAACCCGGCCGAGAACCAATAAGTGACTGATTTAACAGGTGTAAGAAAACAACTGTATAATACCTATTAAGATCGAGTCAAATATGTGGAAGACAAGTTTGAAGGTCTTTGTAAACCTGCTAAATAATTACTGGAATTGAATGTCAGATTGGGAGAGTTAAAAGGCTTGAAAAACCGGGAAAATCACATCCCATATTGGTGTTAATTGTCCAGGGGAGGGGGAAGAACCTTTTCCCCGAGTGAGTTATGGCCGAAGACGGAAAGTCAAAAAGACTTTGCCCGGTTGAGGTAGGCTGGTCAGTTAAAAACGTTGCCTTGAGAGAAGAGAAGAAATTAATTTTTCCAGTTTATGTCTTGTGTTTTGTAATCTCTGCCACTTTGTGCACTGACCACTTTTCATCTTTTCGTCTTGCTCCTTTGAATCAACTTTCCAATGCTAAATCAGTTCACGTTCTTTGCATCAACGCAATTGAGGTTTCCTTCGGGTCAGACACAACCCGGGAACCTTTCATCGCACTTATTCGCTTATTTTATTCTTTCATTTATCTCTCACTCGAATCCGTATTACTTCAGTCAAATTAGACATTGAAGGTTACATAAATTCATGAGAAGCTGAAACGTGGTGTAATTGTTCAGAGTATGATTATATATAAAATGTCAAAATTTCTCAAAAATCCGATGTCGGGTCAAAGGGTCGAAAAAATTAGTTTTTCGACATTTTCAGCAAAACGGTAAGTTTTATCGTGAAAATAGCTCAGACAAAAATTGTAGAGGATAAAATTATCTACAAAAAAGGTATTTATACTTTTCTTTCTAAGAGTCACCGTTTCTGAGATATAACGACTCAAACAGATGGATTTTTTTTCAAATTTTGGAAATATTTTGACATTTTATGTACAATTAAACTCCGAATAATTTCATAAAGTTTCAGCTTCTTAGGAATGTTAATAAATAACCGAATTCATACTGCTGACTGAGCAGCATCACCATTATTTTCAAGAGAAAGTGACTTTCTCAAAAGTTTTTCCCGGAAGAAGAAATTTTTATACGGATCCCAAGGCCGTTCGGATCAGTATTTAAGCATTTAATACCCACGAGGAAATTAATAAAAGAATGACATCACGGCATGGTCGCCATGATTGATAACTCGAGAAATAAAAATTCGATAATACAGAATGGAATTTCGATTCATGGCATCATTCCCACATGCGTTCTAAAGAAGGTACGTGTCCCGGCATGCGCAAAACAGATAGACTCAAGTTAAACAAAGCTCGAGGGAGGTAATGTTCCAGATTCTCAGGGTGATCAGACTTTTTATTCACGTTGGTCCTTTTCTCCTGGAAAATGATCCTCTTTGTTTGAAACGAAGACAGGAGCCTCTCTCATTATGAGATTGAATGACGCAGGTTTTACGGCATTTTTCGACCGCCGATGAATGGGTTGAAGGACTGAATTTGTTTATCTTTCAGTACCTGCTATCAATTTTGATGCTGTTCAGCGATGGAAGGTATTTGCCTTATAGTTTCTGCCTTCACGCCAATTTGAGGAACAGAGGTGATTTGAATGAAACGTTTGGGCGCTCCCGCTTTACACTAAAACGAACGTGCCAAGTGCTTCATCATTTGCACACTTTCACGTTGTCGCTCCAATGAAACCCTCAGAAATTTTTTCAAACGCTCATCTGCACCTCAAAAAAGAGCGAGTGAATAGAGAGAAGTTGTAAAGCAAATGGACGATCACTTCCGATAAAAGGAGAAATATTGTCTGGAGGTTCATTAAATGTGTGCGGGATGACAGATGATGAGTCGAGATAAAGCGTTTGATGGTCGCACCACAAAGACGCAAATGTCAATTGAAACGTTGTCAACAAACGTCATCGCTGAGGGAAGTATGTCAACTGGAACTCATCTCCCCAGAGCAATTCGAAAAATTACTCATGTTTCACACGTGAGTTTTGTTTTCCAACTTGAAAATGTGAAAGTGTGCGAGCCACGAATTTGTTTCTCTCTGCACCGTTCGTGAAGGTTTACTTGTGAGTGTTCATTTATGCGACAATTGCTTCGCTACTTTCTAAATATATTTCTATTTAAATAATCGTCTCACTGAGGCGACAGATATTTTGACAGAGAGAAAGAGGTTTCATTCAAAAAGTCAAGTCAAAAGTGTGGGATATCATCTCTTATAAGACAATACATTGAAGGAATTTTCTTCGGTTTGGCCTAAATATTGTGATTTCAAACAAAAAAATACCTGAATATACCTTTCGAAGGAAAGGGTTGGACTGTCTCATCAACAACACCAAAAAGTGCACAATCCCACGCTCCTCAGTGTTTTTTTTAGCATAAAAACCCGTTTATCGTTTGACAGAAAAAGTTTTCAGTGTGAAGAGCAACGACAACAAATGGGGGTTACAGGTTGAACGAGTCACCTTGCGAACTCCTTCAGTTCAAAGCAAATATTTTGAAAAGGGCCAGCAACCTGCTTGAATCATTGCACAACTTCCAGCGAAGGGAAACCCATTTTGCATAAATCTACTCATTACAAAATCTTCCCCTTTGTCTCACCCCAAATGGTTCTGACTTTAAAACCCGTTTTTTCTTCGGCTGTTAATGTGACGGGTGATTTGAAAAGCCAAAGTTTACGACAGCGTGAATCTTTGTGTTGGAAGAGCCGCGGTGGCTGTTTCTCAGGGGTTGACGGGGCTGTTTCACCCAGGGACTCTTGCCCAATGCCTTCGGAAGAACGGGGACGGGCTGTCCTCCAAGACATTGCCTCCAGGGCGGCTAATACAGATTTCAATTCCAAACCAGATTCTTATAAAATGTCTACTCCCGGTTCTACTTATACTTTCCAAGTTGGTAAACTTTTACTGTCTTGGGAATGTATGACTGCTAAGGTACTCCATTAATACTTGTCAGATTTTGCTCGAGATAATTCCGGCAACTGTAAGCGGTATTGGACATCCCGACTCTTCATTTCTTTACTGTACTTCAACTGTTCACTGGAATTGAAAAAGTTTAATTTATTCATGGGGTTTCTGACGAAATAGCGACAGTTTAGAGTCGAGATGGTAATTATCCCGTCAGAGGGCATTGTCGTTTCGAATAGAGGCCATTTCTGTAATCCGCGAAAGTGGTTGTCGGTGTTTGAAAAGTGTGTAGGTGGGGACAAAGAAGGAAGCACTTCTCTACCAAGACCGCACTGGTTATAGGCATAGATTGAAGATTAAAAATAACTCGTCACATGTGGCCAGATGCACACCTGGTGCGTTCAAATCGTTTTCAAAGCTGCACACAAAAAAAGGTAGCCGAGCCACATGATTCATCTCCCTCTTAGACAAATCGCAGCTTTCCCGAGTGTTTATTGATTTTCCAAGAAAATACGATTTTAATTGACACAGGTAAAATTAAAAACACTGCCCACCTGAAAGAAAGTACTGTATTCAATCAAACCGCGAACGATTAATTCAATGATTTCTATAAACAAATTATGCAGGAAATAATACAATGCGGTAGTGGTTTCAAAATGGAAAAAAGACTCATTACTATCCACAAAATCCTCTCGGAAGTGGGCACTATGATCTTCCGGTGTCAGTCATCGTTCCATCTTTTCCATCCACCGCCATCGAAACCACCACCCCTTATCCGAAAACCCGCCCTTAATGAAGTTGAATTCAAACACCGGTTTCATTTTGGGTGGTCATCTGTAAAGGTGAGTCCTTTGAGAAGACCTTTTCGCAGAGAAAAGAGATCCTCAAAAATAATAATTTTAATATTAATGATAATTACACGGTGTGTTGACTGAAAAGGACATATTGCACAAAATAGGCTCGTTTTCGAAACCACTTAGAAAGGAGAGTCGCAGCCGTTGAAAAGATGCGAGGGTTCGAAGGAAGGGGGTTGTGCCACCGGCACGTGGCAGCTGCTTTGCTTCCTTTACCTTTGCTACAGAAATTCATCGGCAATTGTGATCTGCTCATGAAATCACAAATGGGTTCGCCTGGAATGGGGTAGGCGGGCGGGATTTTTGTTGCACCCTCAGCAGACCGTTAATTCAAAACTTCACACCGTTGAAAATTGCCGGTGAAAACCTTTTCAATGAGATTATTGATACCCAACATTGGGACTTCATTTGAAGAAGAGAAGTGCTACCTGGGGACATCCTGCAACGGAAGGAGCCTTTAACGTCGAACAGTACCTGAGTCATTATTGGGCCGCTGCTGATCAATACCTGAAATAATATCAAAACTGCTTAAACAATTATCAAGTAAAGACAAAAAACAAGTGTCAAAACCATAGAGAGTCCAAAAGCAACCATCTGCTGAAGGCTTTGTCTTTGACCAAAAAAACCTCTTCCAGAAGCGAACCTCGATTTACTAATGCACCACTCAAATCTAACCCCTAATTTATTCCTGCCATCACTCATGAGGGGGAAAAGGGTGAAGGAGATCGGAATAAAAAGCGCCAAATTAAAAATTCTCCAAAGGAAACCTGTTATTTGAAAAAGGTAATCTCAGGTTAAACTGGACGGAAATAAAGGGTTCATATCCGGTTTTCGGATTATAATGCCTGGATGCGTATTTTTCTATTGCGACACGCAAACCTTTGATTGGCTGTCCTCATCTCTTTATTGAGTAACACTGAGCTGTTGAAAAAAAATTCAAACGCATTAAAAAAACTCTTGGAGGCTATTCAGAGTTTCAGGTTCCTGCGACAGACCTTTTTTTTCGAAAGGCATCACAGTGCAATGTTTCGCTGCCAAAATAGTCAAGATTGAGAAGCCATTAAGCTAATTGACGAGAATCAAAAATTGTTGGCAATAAGACCTTTGAGGTTTTAAAGGAAAAGAAACAATGTTGTGGTCATTGGAGACCTCATAATTGTCAGAGGTGAAGAAGGCATTATGGCGTAATAATTTTAACATTAAGGTTTTTATTTGTGTTGAGAAGGAAAGCATAATAACGGGAACGAGCGGCTGTGAAACGAAAATGGGTCATCGTCGACCCGGTCAAAGATAAAATTCCACGGGCGCATACAACCCGGGTCCAACGACAACAAAACTCTTTTGTCTGAAGTGACCTCACATCTCACGAGATGACTCCGAAATGAGTCCGCGACCTACGAGAAACTCTTATGTAAAGCAGATGCGATAAGACGGAGATCGGACCGCCCGAGAAGGAAACTCTCACGACCGTGTCGGGAGAAAGCGGATATGGAACGAGAAAAGGACGAAAAATCCTCCGTGTAATTATCTGGATTCCATCAACAATGAACATCAAAGCAGGAGACGCAGACAAAACACACATAACTGTGGACCATTGAGCACCATAAGACACCTGTCCGAGGAACCCCCACTCTTTCCAACCAAAGTACCGTAATGCGGAACATCTGTTTTCACAACGAATCATCTATTCTCAACCGTTCATTAAAAAAAAGCACGGCTTTCGGAATAGCATTTCAACTCGGGATTTTCCAAAATGGAGAAAAAAGCTCTGACAAAAAAACAATTCTTTCTTCATTTTTAAGATGGCGATTCAGTGTTTTTATTCTTTTGATTTGATTGTCCCGAAGAGACGACGAGAACGGTGCAAAAGTATTGAGTCGGTGCTCACTCGCTGTGAACTAAGCCGAACGGTGCGCAACCATGTCCTAAAGGATCTGCAGTGGGAAAAACACTGCCATTGGTGAATCCTCCCCCTAAGAGGCGCGATCTGATTGGCTGGCGAGCACGTGCGGCAGGCACCTGGTCCTCGGAACGATTACCTCTGGTGCAGCTACCAGAAACTCAGATGAGGCTTAGATGCCGAGTGAGTGAGTCGGAGGGAAGCGCTCGTTGAATTTCTCTTTCCTTCCGTTGTTCCATCAAAAGCGTTCGAAGAGCGGTCGCGCAGCTGCAGCCCAATATTGCACGCTGGAAGTTAGTGCACCAGATCTCCGGTGGAGAGAGATCAGTTATCCTTTGACCTCCGATGGAGTAGGTCGTGCTTTTCTATTTCGTACATGGAACATTCCTCGTGTTATGTGTTGTGAATAAGATAAATATAATTCAGTGTCTTCAATTTTTTTATTATTTAAATAAAAAATGATCGCGGGTTCGTGGACGATTCTGTGAAACATTTCGTGTGGAATTTGATTCGGATTTAAAACTCATCGCCATGTCGGCCGATGTCCTGGAGCGCGGGATACTTCCCAAATCGATGCTGCTGAAGAAGTACAGCCACTGTCCCCTGAAGAAGAGGCCGTTTCTCTTCAAAGACGAGTCGACGGAGTCAAAAGGTAAATTTGAAATTGTGGTGACATCCGCCCCCGCCCTCAACGACTCCTCTCGACTTTCTATTCTTCATTTACGAAATTAACATTTCACATAATGGCCGGCTTTTATTTTATTGTTATTATAGTTTCTTCCTGAGAAATTTATTTTTATGGACTGTAGAAATTTCTAAAGTATTAATAATAATATAATATTCGTGGAATTTTATGGGGACCTGTCAACGTCGGGGGAATTTTTTGACTTTTTTGTGTTAATAAAACCTGTCTTTGTGGGGAATAAAAATAATTTATTAATTGAATGCTGCGGTTTGTTAATTTTTTATATGCGCTTTTAATGTTTCATTATTTTTCCTTCCATCACTTTTACATTAATCGTTCTGAAACCGTAAAGTTTTCAAAGTTATGTAATTTTCATCAACAAATTATGACCGCTTAAATAACTTTACAGTGATCTGATTTTAATTGTTTGACTAACATTTTAAATTTCATAGTTAAAACTCAAATGTAAATAATATTTTTAATTAAAGCAAATTCTAACTTATAACTAATTATTAAAGTAATTATCTTAAAATTGCAAAATCTTAATAACGGATAGCAAAATTACTCTTAATGATAGTAAAAGACAGTTCGGTTGAGTGAGTTAATACTTTATTTAATATTTATTTAAACAAATCACTGATTTGTTCCGATAAAATTAGGATAAAATCGCTGACAGTCGAAGATTATATAATTATAGAAATATAAGTCTTTTTTGTTTTTAAAACCGATTTTTAACTGTAAATAAATTTCCCAATTTTGTTTTTTTGGGCTTTTTTCACTTTAACGTCTTCGAATCCTTTTGAGAAATTCCCAATGGAAACCATCGCAAATTCTGTTGCCCCAACTATTTAATAAATAAATAAAATGGATCGGTTTAAAAAGACGGAATCCACCAATGAAATGAACCTTTACAGCATCCGAAGAATAACACCGCTCTTTTGGTTGTTTTCAAATCTTAATGGCTCAATTTGTAAATACAGAATATTTTCAAAGGGACTGAAAATGTTTTGTATTTTTCTCATCTTTTGTAACCTTTTTTTATTTGGAAGTTTTAACGCGATTCGGAAAATTTCGTTTTTAAATTTTTGAAATCTTTATCCTATGTTATCTTTTAAAATTTTCATCTCTTTCAAATCTATTGTTATTTTATTCTTCTCTTTTTATTCTTCCAACTTTAAGGATTCAAAATTTATCACAGTAAAAACTCTTCAGTTAATCAAAATATTTTAATTTTTTTAATAATTATGAAAAGTTTTTTATATAAATTATAATTGACAATAATTTAGATTCTTTTTTGCTTATTCTGAAATTTCAGTTTTCCCTGATTTTCTCCAAAAAATACACCCTTTTCCACTGATTAATTGGTTACTTCCGTTTGTTCTCGATCAAATAATGATTAGCAGTTATAATAATCACAGTTGAGAAAAAAGATTTGGGAAATATGTAATTAATTATAATATTAATTATCCAAATGTTATTTTACTCTTTGATATACAAAAAAATTCCCACCGACAATAATTAGATTTTATTATTAACAAATATATTAATAAAAATACTCGAGGTTAGAGAATAAATATGTAGTTTTATTTTAGTTGAAAAAATAATAAATCTCGAGATTCTCTGTATTGTCAAGAGGAAATAAATTTCGAAGCGAAAAGATTTATAGTGAATATGTCACCGATGCGATCGTTTCGAATATCAATGGTTGTCATCCGGCCAAAAGCTCACAAATTTTCTCACATTTTACGGGGGGGGAGACGGGGAAATGCTACGAAAAAGGTGTAAACAAACACGATTTTCATTTCACTTTCGCTCGTGAGAAACAATCTGCGGCAGTCGATCGATAAGTCGGAAGATAAGGGAAAGAAAAATGGGAAAAATCAAATTGCGTTTTTCGGTCATTATAAATTCGGATATTGCGGGGGGTTGACTCGAATCGTCGTCGGGTTTTCGCTTTTCAAAAACGATGCTATCTTTCCCCCTTTCTGAGATTGTCAGCGAAGGTTGCCTCGGGTCAAGACGTGACTCCTTTATGAAAGGAATTCGAGCTGTCAGCCGATGTTTCGGTAATAAATCACTCGTACGCAGGTATTAATTTTTTAATTGCGTAAAAAACAACGGTGTTTGCAGTGACTAATAAGAGGGCAGTTGGGAATGGGTTCGGAGGGAAAAGGAACGACCACCTTGGAATGACACACCAGGTCCGCATTAGCATGTCGCGAACGGCGCATCGAGACCTGATAAAGCAACCTGCTATTATCATGTCATCGAGCGGGAAAATGCAAATATTTAATAGATTAGAGGAATGGGAGCGAAATTTAAAGAAAACGGGCCGGGTTCTCGAGAGGGCGTTTTTTTAATTAAATCGCTCATTAGCTGACAAAAAGGGACGGTCTAAAAGTAAAAGCCCCGTGGAAGTATTTGTGAATGGTAATCCATGAAGACTTCATGGAGTCGGGCACTCGGGGCTGTTAATCTGTCCCCCGGGGGCATCACGTTCGGCCACGGGATTACTGTTCTTGCAGAGCTGAGCAGAGTTTGACCAGAAGTGGCAGTGCGTATCGGTCCTGGTTAATTTTCTATCCTTTTCGTGTCCGCGAGCTACCTCTTTGGATGTCATGGTTTTTCTATCCTTTTATCAACTACTGACTTCTTTTTTTTATTAATATTCATTCGTCAATAGCCATTAATTTATTTTAGACGTGACTTTCTACCTGCAAATCCATTTAGAGACGATCTGATATTGATTTTTTCGATTATAATCAGCGAACAATGGCTTTCTTTAGGTGCGTTTGGAAGTTCCAAAGTGCACGCCGTCTTTACTCGCCCCCACTTAAGTTTCTCTCTCTCTCTCTTTTACAGATGCTGTCGACACTTCCGAACCCGAAAACCTCAGCACGAAACCGCAGGATCTCACAGTTTCAAATCTGAAATCGAGTTCGCCTCCGCCCGGTCTCATCCCTCTCACCAAGAAGATGTCCCTCACACTGTCAGACCGACTGGAAGCCCCGGAGCCAGCGAAAGACAGATCTCACACGACTGCTTTTGTAGTTCCTCAGCGAGACACCACCAAACCCACGGGGGGCGTCCTGGAGCCCCTCAACCTCAACACGCCGGTCGAGCCCTCGCACCCCATCGCCTACCGCCCCACCCCGCACTACCCACCGCATTACATCCCCTTCCCCTACCACTACCCGCCCCACGACCTCTACCACCAGTACCCCATGTACCCCCTCCAGCCCGCGAGGATCCACCACCAAGACCAGCTCTCTCCCTTCCCCCAGAGAGAGTCCTGCTCCCCTCCGTTGTACCCCTCCCCCGTGCGACCCGTGCCATCCTTAGTGAGGCCCACCGACAAGCTGTACATCCCCTACGCCAGTTCAGACCACTGCGGGCTGTCTCCTACTTCGTCCACGTCGTCGAGGTCTCCGCCCCCGGCCACCCCCGAGGATTTGTCATCGCCAGGGAGCGTGGCGAGCACCGGGAGCGTCGGAAGCTCTGGAATGGGTTCCGGGAAGAGGAGGAAGGATAGCGCGCCTCGCTATCAGTGTCCGGACTGTAACAAATCGTACTCGACGTACTCAGGGCTGTCCAAGCACCAACAGTTTCACTGTGCTGCCAACGAAGCGTCTCAGGCGAAGAAATCGTTCAGTTGTAAATTCTGTGAAAAGGTTTACGTGTCGTTGGGTGCTCTCAAGATGCATATCAGAACGCATACGTTACCGTGCAAGTGCACAGTGTGCGGGAAAGCCTTCTCCCGGCCGTGGTTACTCCAAGGACACGTGAGAACTCACACCGGTGAAAAACCCTTTTCGTGTCAGCACTGCGGGAGAGCTTTCGCGGACCGGTCCAACCTGAGAGCTCACTTGCAGACTCATTCGGACGTTAAGAAGTACTCGTGCACGACGTGCAGCAAAACCTTCTCGAGGATGTCCCTCCTGACGAAGCACGCGGACGGAGGCTGTCCCGGAATGGCCCCACAACATGAGATACTCTACCAACAGCACCACGGCATTTCGGACCTTCTGTCGGAAAAACTTCACCGGTGACCACATAACCACTGGAATCAAACGTACTGACACGCCTTTGGCTTAGACTAGTTCCTCACGGCTGCTTTCATTCCTCACAAAACTGAGCCGAACACTTGCCATTCAACCCACCCCACGCTCGGTGGTCTCCGAACAGTGGTATAGTTACCCAACCCCCCGAAACATCCCAAAATACTCGCGCAACTTCTCCCCGGGCCGAAGAACAGAGGTACACAAAAATTCACGCCAGAAATAAACTCCGATTAGGGGAACGGGTCATAAATCTCGGTAACCCCATGACTCCGGATTCGAGTACTCGATGACTCTATCGGCTTCACAATAATTCGTTTGGAGTAATTAAGTCATGGTTTGTTATTAAGTCGGGAGTAATTAACGGGGGGCGCTTTGGGAGCTTTGCCAACGATCGACTGTCTCCCATCGCATAAGTCCGCTTAGGCTAATTAATCTCGACCCGATTCGAGTCGCTTATAGAAAATCGTGAGGTTATTCGAATTGATGTCATTCTCTGCTGTGGGCGGGGAGGGGAGTATTGACGACTCATAATTGAGCAGAGGAGTTTGTTGAAGAAGAAAAGTTTAGTGTACCTTTGTTCGGAATTCCCGGCGATGAGTTTTGCGAGAAAAGCAGCCGAAATGTAAATTAATCCCAGTGATCACTGCCTTGTACAACACAAAAATTGCCTTTTACCAAGATGAATTGCTAGTCCTGGATGCATTCGAACTCAACAGGTGCCATTTAAGCGCCATCGTCCTCTAGCGAGCCAAGTGCCTTAAGACTGAACTTTTACGCGAACAAAACAAAACGAATCTGTCCTTGTTCAATTAAACAATTAAACAGTTGTAAATAAGACAGGTACAAAATGAGTTGCGCTTTTTTATTTTTTGGAAATAATTTCAAAAAAGCAACTCCCGGTCATAGTCAAAGGTTTTCGGAAATTGTATTTAATTTTAGAATAGAATTTGGCTTTTCTTCGTTTTTTATTTTTCCTCTTCCTTTAGTCCGTATTTTTGTTGTAAATTATTTATTTATACGAATGACAAGTATTAGTAAAATATTGAGCCTATTTTTTTGAAAGAAATTAGATTTTTGAATCTTGTCTGATTTTAAGCTAGTCACTGTTTTAGGTATAGAAAATTATTGAAATTTTTTTTACCTACATTTTGTACAGCATCAGAAATTTTGTCATGTACAGTGCCTTAGATTTATATATTATATATTATTTTAAGAAGAGTTTTATACTATCTTTGTAATAAAAATTTGTTTTTAAAAATCCGCTTTATTTTTTTGCAAAAATTTATATTCTCCTTTTTTTCGAAGGGTGAAAGGATGGGAAAGAGTTAACGGCGGCTCTTCGGCAAAATAAAAGCGATTCGGTTGAGAGCAAAGTTGTCTTCACGGGAACTCATCTTGGGCCAGAGTAGATTTTAGAAAGGCCGGCAGATATTTCTTTTGAGTATGATAGATAAGAGTGAGGCGTTTAAGCTGAAAGAAGTGAAAAGCCCGCCAAGGCAGGAGTAAGCCGTCATCCGGAGAAAGACGAAAAGTAAATGGGGTTAAAAAGACTCATGCGGAACGTCGTTTAATGCCCGCAAAGGTTCGTACCGTAATTTCTTTTCTTTGCGGGACAGAAATCGGTAGGTGCCTCCGGTTCGCTTATTCAATTGATAGTGGACGCATGTCGCCTCTGGCAAATTCGAATCTTTTACTTACGACGACATTTTCTGCTCCCCGAAACCTTTTTCTATGATATTCTCCCACACCTGAGCTGTATCTGTACCTTTTGGCTTTTAGATTCAGATACAGTACCGCTAAAAAGTATTTACAATACAAAATATGTCTTTTCTACTCGTAAGAGTTACTTACAAAGTGAAATTTCATTACTAAAATGCCAAATTTATATTAATTTAATATTAATTAAAAAGCAAATTAATTAATTAGGAACAAAGAGTTTATCTTTAGAATTAAAACTAATAATAGAACTAAAGAAAAAGCAGAAGACTATTTTAATGCAACGTCTATACTATTAATAGTATCGATAATTAAATAATACATTTCTAAAATAATTAACTAAGAAACTATTAAATTCTATATTGTCAAAATACTGTATTGCATCTGACACTTACCCCTTTTTCTCCCACTCGAGTACACTCCCCTTTTTGCAAATGATCAGCCCCGAAGGTCACTTGTCAAACATTTCTGTATGTTTTGATTTTCCGGAAACCCATTTTCGGTTGTGTTGGCCCTCTTTCGTGTGAGCGATGTGAGTCTCTTGAAGGTTTTCATTCATCTGCCACTCTGTCATTGCAAGAGGTCAGTTATTTTATGGCAATGCCCATAATTGCACCGATCTCCGTTTTGTTTTCTTTCGATTTGGCCTCGACTAAACCCTTGAAAAGTGTTTGCTTGATGAGGGAGCCTGTTTGTTCGGGTGTTTCGGCGACAGACAAAGTGTACACTTCGACACCAGACGAAGCTCCCAACGGCCTGCGGTAGGGAAAAGAAAAAATCCGATTGTGGTTTTCACTTTCAGGCATTTCAACACCCAACACATCAAACCTCAAGGTCAGGACAGCGTCAAAAATAGCCAACAAGAAATGCAATCAACGATCATTAGTCTTCCGGACGCAGCATTTTTCAAATCCATTCAGGGCTGCAACGCATGTCACTTCAACGTCAGTGTGAATGAGATCACCCGACCTGTCTTTCCTCTTCTTTCCTCATATGCCGCTGACGTGCCTTTTTGCTTCGACACCCGAGAGGAAGTCCATTCCCATGCAGGCAACCCTCTCCCGACAGCACCACTTCATCCCCGGGAGAAACAGGTGCGTCAACCTGAAGAAGCTCTTCTGCGAGAGATTAACATAGAAATAATGAAGGATTTTCTTTCCGGGCGGGTTATCCAACATAAACGCTGAGGAAAATCCATTTAGGAGTGATCGATGACATGATTACCCGCAGTTTGTGCCAATAATAACATAATGAGGCTTCCGTGATGACTGCCAAGTATTTCGAAACTTTCGAGTGCTTTCTACTGTGAGAATTCTCCAGTCGAATAATAGACTCGCGGTTGCACCACGTTTTATTTTAATGGATTTGTGATGAGTGGTCGATGAATTTCCGCGAGATGTGAGTACCGACAGGAATTTGTACGTTTCGAGCTGACAGGTTCACACCCCATCGATTCCAGCATCCCCTCTCTGACAGGTGGGTTTCTCACCGGTTCGGTGGCGTGACAGTAATTAGAAAGCGGATGTGAGGAAAGGCGGAAGCAGTTCTGGACAATTCGGCTGTGGGAGTCCGAGCAGGTGAGGGCTTCTGCTCGAAATACCTTTGTTGGCCACTTAGAGAAGTTGCCTAGCGACCGGTTCAATTGTACTTTTCTCCTCCCGGCTGCATTCCCTCGTCGAGTCGGATCTGCGAAGATTTCAAAACGAATTTTTCACCTTAATGGCTTGCCCGTCACTTTCACACATCTTTGATACCAATTTAATCCCGCTTGTAAATTAATTAAGAACAATTATTTCTTATTTATTATTGGCAGATGCAAAATGAGTTGAGTAATGTGCTAATGGGCTGATTTCAACGAGAGGAATTTTTGACTTTACAACATGCTAAAATGAGGGGGGTGTAAAACGGTTTTCCTGCTACCTCACCACTAAGACTTTTCCACGATGACTCCAGCGAAATGTCAGCTTTTAGATAAGTGTCATAAACCGGCATGTACAATGATAATTAGCCGTGCGCCAAAATAAACCGACATTTCCTGCCTTACATGGAGTTTCTGAAAAAGTTCACGGACTCAAGGGTGCCTCGAAGGTCGCGGCCTCACTGTATGGATTCTTTGGTTCATCATTAGGACTCTCCTGCATCCGAAAGACAGAAAGTGTTCTCCGTCAAAGTACAGCCTTGGTGTTTCAAGGCTGCAGGAAAAATTCTTGCAAAATATTTTCGGAGAAACGTTGCACCTTTCGAGAACGTTACAAATTAAACCGTGACGCTAAATTTATTGTTTGCTAAATCGGTCCACACAGAAGTTCCTCTCGAACCATATACTTATATATAATTAAAAGTATGTATAATTAAAAATCATAAATCCGTCGTCGATTTTCTCAGGAAAAAAGAAAGACAACGGAAGACACGGAAAATATTATAACAGTACCCAAAGCGAAATGTTGCCAATCGACCCCGCCCACTCTGCCAGGAGAAAGCTTATTATAAATCACCTAAAAGTCATCCTGAACGAATTTTTACTTTAATCAACAACGCACGACCTATGGGGGGACGGTGTCCCGGGTGACCGGCGAAACTCGTCGTGACAGAAGTCGCCGACTGCACCACCACCGAGTCATTGTATGCAAATCGATTCTGGCACTCTCATCTCCTCGGAGGGGAGTTGCCCGAGAAGGGAATAGTTGGCGGACTTCCATTCCGGAGGCTCAGCCCGAGATAAGACGGGTTTCTGCTTCCTTCGGGACAGCATGACGAAGGGCGCAATTTGTCGTCCAGGATGTTGGAGCAGACGTCATTTCCCTGTTTACCGAAGTCAATGTCGCCCGAGCAAACCGGATACTGTATCAGTCGGTTTGCTTTAGCATACTTCACCCAAATCCGTTATCGCAATTGTCTTCTATTCTTTTCGGAGACGAAATAAGTGAAATAGTGCACTTATTTCTCCCGAGTGCTTTCCCATAACGAGAGCCGATGTTTAACTGTTTCCGCCTTCGCAGGATGAGAATTGCACACTTGACATAAACACAAAGTATTCAATGAAACAAAATCACAACTTATATTTGTAAAAAAAAGATGAAAGCAATCAAAGGATTTCTACTGAAAGAAAATGAGACTAAGTTGTGACCGTGTCGACCCACCCACCTGCCTGCCAGATGGGCACCGACCTCTGAGCAGGTCTTCGTGCCTCTCAGGATTATTGTATCTGATCCTATTTTTCCTCTTGCGAGTCTTCTTCTTTCTTTCCTAAGAGTGAGTGAACTCGCGAGGCTTTCCAGTGATGAGCTTCCGTGTTTGTGTGGGTCTCTTGTATGGCAGTAGCCGTTTCGAGTTATGGCTGATGCCGCAGTGGTTGGATTTCATTTCGCGATGATCTGTTAATTGCTTTCGCAGGATGCCGGTTCTCGATGAGTGGAAGTCGATTCAGGAGCGGTTTCAGAAACTTCTGGTCGAGAAGCACACTCAATCAACTTTTATCTGAAAACTGTATATGAATGTCAAAGATAAAAACTGTTCAGAATAATATACTCTGTATTCAGTTTATAACAGTTGTTAGTCGAAGTAACTGTAGTTGCATCGTGACAACACAGTTGGATATAAAAGACGCACTACATCGCAACACAAACAAGTTTTCCTGACCTAAAGCTTCAGCGAAGAAGCACAGAATTAGAAAAATCAGGGCAGGAATTGAACCGCAGACGAAGGCATAGAAATTAGGAAACTGGTGCAAAGCCAAAATATAATGAGATAATGGCGGTGTTAATATCTGAGGTTTACCGAAGGTGCAACCTTGTTTTTTTGGTGCTCGCCTTTGGGTCTTCGCATTCCACCTGTTATCGTCCACTTGTTTCTTTCCACCTTATATCCGGAGACTTCTTTTTCTGGTTGGGCTTGCCAGTTGTTCTACACCCTGCACGTTCTTCTTAAGATGTTTCTTCCCCTTTTTTTGTGCCGCTTTCAAATGATTCATTCATAAACGTCAGAAACTAAATCATTTTGAAAGCAGATTCCGATCTGAGAGATCGTTGATCGAGTGGAGAACTCTCCGACATTTCTCTCCCCTTTGTCTCAGTCTCCTCATCGCTGACACGACCGAATAAGCACTTACGACGAAGACGTTGGACGAAGGCATGCGTGAATAATTATTCGACTGCAACCGCGAAGATAATTTCATTAATTCTTTTTAACAATCCACTGCATCAACTCCCACTTGGAAGCCCACGGGCCGCGAGTCCTTAATTGCTTACAAGCCAAATTAAAACATTTTAAGAGAGGAACAATAAAAGTGGAAGTTCGCAGGTGATTTCTGACCGGGAGAGGTCACTGTGCGAGGGCGCCCAATGAAATAGTGGGATTCAAGAGTGGTCTTGTGAGGGAGCAACGTGGGATTTTCACCGATGAATAAGAAAAGAAAGAACGTAAACAGGTGCAACAAAGACGTAACAAAAATAAAAGAACCACTCAAGACGGGTTTTTACAAAAACCAAAGTGAACAAAAATAAAATGATAAAAACAGCAATAACAATTCGAGGATGTTGAAAACAAACAAAAAAAATCAAAACACTTCACATCGTTGATGAAGTCCGCCAATTTGAGAGAAACTCTAAGACGACAAAGGTCATCCTCCATCTTCCAGAAAGAGGAGACACAAGAGGGACTCCCACCCGAATAAGGATCATCTCACCGAAAGCTTGAAAAGACTTCCAGGAACATGAGAGACAAAAGGCATATCTCGGAGCGATAGCTATCCGATGACCCCTCGGGGTCAGCCCGTAATCAGTAGAAGAGAAAACGAGGAGCGGCCCTTCCGCTTTTGTCTGGCGTCAGTCCCAGCATCGGTTTTGTAAGAACCTGTCATGTGCGCCACAAAAAACACGTTTTCTGCCTCCAACCAGCCAACGCTGCCGACACATTTAAATTGTGCAAAACCCGGATAAAGAGGTATTCAACTGGAGCGCGCCTACAACTCGGCCCTCACCTGCTGCGATCTCAACGAACAGGTTCAGTTAGGTTCGGGCGAGCGTTCCCCGGCTATGCTGACAATCTGTCTTCGGAGCGCTCGAGACAAAACACAATTTTTCACGGGCTGCTCTCGTGTAAATTGTTTTCAAGAAGTTCTCCTTCGGGTCAGGTAGACTTCTTGACCTTCGTTGGCGCCTTTCTCGGTCCCCGGCTGATGCGACAGGTGGCCCAATCCGATTTTGGTTTTGGGAGAGCTCCCCGATTTGTTTTGTTTCCAAATAAAAAAGGAATTCTTCGATTAATTACTTCCCTTTTCGGTTTCCTTAATTTTATCACCTGATGCCGACCTCATTAGGCCTAATTAAAGCGTCAAGCAGGATTTCAAAATCTCTGACAGTGATCATTTCCACCAAATGAATTGTCCATTACTATTATGATTTAATAATTAAAATTAACGTGGAGATAATTTGCGCATGCGTAACACAGCCGCAGAGATTCTTGTTGAAAGAAACGCCCGCAGGTCTTCACTGGTGTTAGTCCTGAGAACTTCTTCGCTCGGAGGGTAACAATCGTTGTTAGGGTGTGCAGGGAATCCCCTAGAAAGTTGGTGAAGCAACCTTGATGTCCAGCAAAGACAAAGCAAAGCCTTTTTCGTCGGCCCGGCCAAGACCCGATCATAGAAGGCAGTGTTTAAGGGCTGAATCGGGTTCATGGCGACTTTCTAAACGGTGAGTAGCTGTCTCTTGAGTATAACTCCTACGAGTATACATGAACATCGATAAGTTATTATCTATTAGAAGTATAAGTTGAATTTCACAGCCGCGGGGAGTTTATGAAAGCAAAGTGATCGATTCTCAGGAAGAAAGTGAGTTTTAATATAACATATACGAAATCGATCAAAGAAAGTTTCATTTGACAGGGGTTCCCCTCGGGGAAAAGTAATCGTTACCTTTGCGTCAGCTATGAAAAACTCATTTCTTTTTCACGGATGGAAGGCTTTTCGTATAACGCAAACAGAAAACAATTGGCAGGAGAGATGAGAGTGATGGTTCGAAAGTGTAAATTCCATCGCAGATCGAACCGAAAAATTACTACAACCTTTAGGCTAATCACAGTGAATCGCGTGCTTCTTGTTGGGCATTCAAAACTCGGGGTGCATTACGCTGCAAAATCATCCGCATTGATCGAGCAAATGTAATTTTCTAAACAGGTGTACTCCTTTTTAATCCTTTTATTATTTATTTATTAACTCCAGTATAAAGCACCAAGTTCAATTTCAAGGTCTCTTCTCTCCTATTATTCCCGCTCTTTTATTCATCGGAAGAAGAGAGGGCTACGAAGAGAAGCAGATTTGTTCTCCATCAGTGCCCCGTTCTTTGTGTACTTGTGTGGAGATGTTCGCCTAGCGAACACACACGATCAACCCCTCGCGAATGCAAGAAGCTGTAGCCCACGATGCCCCGGGGGTGATACCACTCATGCTCCTCATTCTGACAGTTGTTAATTAAAGTTCACGTCTCCCTAACGGGCGAGAAGCGCTGGAAGCATCGCTCCGAATGTGTCGGAGGCAGAATTCACAGGAAGGAAGAGCGCAACGACCGACAGTCTTCTTTGAGTGCAACAAAACGTGAATCGCACTAGTCAGAAGCGGTAGTAAACAGGGGCGGGTCCATCTAAATTAAGTAGTAGTTTAACTTGCAATCCACTTGTCGTTGTCTACCTGTCATCAGCAGGTCTGCATAAATATGGCTTTCTTGCGCTTGCCCGCCGCGGGAAACAAAAGATGAATATTCAAAAAAAACTCCTTCGGTGCTCATTTGAAAACCCATTCGAGATCTGGCTGACATTTCGGTTCCGCGGAACCCGATCTATTCTTCTTAATCATGCTCTGCCCCATCGGATGTTTGTTGCACGGATCGCATGCAAACGGAAAATACAACTTCGGCGTTGTTCGGCCCGCGATGAAAACGGAGATAAAAGGAAGGAGAAAATGAAGGTCGCCCAGAAAAGTCGCACTGCCCCGCGAAACAATAATAACCGCAAAATAAGGTCAAGTTTAAGCCGTTCAATGTAGGTGGGACCAGTCAACGTCAGTTGGCGCTGCAACAGGCAGGAGGGCAAAGGTCACAGAGCGATGTGACCGAGGAGAGACGACCCAGTTGTTGTCGAGCATTTGAGGTCAGGTTCCGCCCTTCCAGGCATTCTTCCAAGGCACAGATCCAACAGGACTTTTCAATGCAGTGGCCTTCCGACCTTTAGATTCTGTGCACCGCCCGAAATTCCTCGTCAGCTTTTCAACCACAGAGGACGCAGCGTGAGGTCCAGGAATGGCACTGCCAGGAAGGACACCACCAGCAAGAAAAGTGGCGCTTCTCGGACCACCCAAAAGCACACACCATGCTTGACCTCGCAATTAATTATGTTTCATCATATCTTTACACCTTGGAACGGTCTCGGGAGGAATTTCGAAAACGACAACCGTTGTCTGCCCCGCCGGGGAGAGAGGCCCGACTGTTCCTCTCTTTATTTGGCGTTTACCACAAAACAATCATTATTATCTCTTTTAATCAAATCGGCGAGACATTCAGGTTTTATTGAATTAATTAGCGAACCTCCCGTCAAACCTGTAAGCGCCTCGCAGCAGGTTTTCCCTGCACTTGTTTCTTTGTGCCTGGGTTTTTCAGGCCAGTCCTTCCAGGCACAGCCAACCCGGCGTCGCTCCCTCCCTCCCTCCCTCCCCTCGCCCTCCCCCCGTCATGACTCGGAACTTTTCCCTGTCCTTCCAATTAGCCGACTCCAGGGGGCTTTGTCTCGAGCATGCCTTGCGGATTCCGCTCCCAATTCCTGGCTGATTGTGCAAAGCGGTAGTGGATTCCTCGACCTGTTCAATTACACGCCTTTCAGGTCTTATGTTACACCTGAGTGATTCTCGGAGGAGCTTTGCCAGCGGAGTCCCGGCTGCCTCCTCCGGGGGCTCCCACTGTCTGCCTCCGCGGCGGGGACACGACGGCTCAATTAGAGTGAACCTGAAAGGGCAGCCTCGCTTATGGATGAGGGATTCACAAAGCAGAAGCGAAGAAGTACCTTAAGAGAGAAATCATGAGCATTTAGATAAATTTAGCGAGAAAGAGAAGCCGCCGCGAGAAAGGCAGCCGGTACCTGAGATGATTTGAAGAGATGGCCGTGCGGCTGATGATGTTCGACGTTTCTTTTTCTTTTCTTTTTAATCAACTGATTCTCAATCACATTTCCGCACGAAAGAAAACGTGTTACTTCCATTTTCAGAAGTGATCCATATTCATGAAACGAATGAGTTTGTTTGTATTCCACGTCCGATTCACGGACAACAAAATGTCGGCGGCTTTCATGTTTCAAAGGTGACGTCTTTATTTTTTTTTTTCTCCGAGGAAATGTTTCAGCCTTTGATGCCTCGCAAAAGGTGGCCGCGACCGCAGCCGGGTGCCAAAGTTACCCTCCAGACCTGCGCCTGTGATGACCGCAATCCGAAGTGTTCGCCGGACGATCCCCTCGGGGATTCCTCCATGACCACTCAATTCCTCCGCTTCTTTTCTCTCCAAATAAAGAAACACAATGGAGAGAGAGAAGATGAAACGAAGAGGCAAAACAAAAACAGCGAAGAATCCTTCAGCCCCGAATTAACGTTATAAAATCATCATAATTAACGACTCAGTCTTCCCAACAACTCATTTTTCCTTGTTAAGCCCTCTCTTCGACTTTATTATGCGCACCAACAATAAAAGGCGCAATAAAGAGAATTCATTTTCGGAATGTCCATCAACTGAAAATAAGGTTTCAGGTTCATCCTGCGGATGCGTAATGACCTGTGCTCGACCACGACCTGTGCCGGACAGCGCAGTTATTTGGTAATGACCACAATCGATGCACTGTATCCCATTAATCGGTAATTAATCACCGAGAGTTAATTATCATTTAGGGCGATCGATTGCTTTCCACTGGGAAATCCATTTCTCCTTTTTCTGCTTTTTTCAAAATTCCCTCTTTTCTTCTGTTGTCGAATTCCCGACGCCGTCTTTTCATTTTCCCTTCCTCCACCTCTTCCCGCTACTTTTTAATTTTATAACTCGTAAAATATATTTAACTCGTAAAATAATAATTCAGCTGCGCATGAGTAACACTATTTCGTCTTTTTTATCGTCCAAGGAGCCGTCCAATCGAGATCGATCGAGGAAAGCAGTAAAAATTTCGCGAGTGATGACAAATTCTAGGAAAAAGTAATTTAAGAAAACGAGCAGCTTAATCGAGAAAGGTTTTGACATTTTCCAATACTCACATTCTAATTTGGATTTTACGAGTTGATAAATCTTTAAGCGAAAAGAAAATAATTGCAATATGGAGAGGAAAAAGTGCTGGGCCAATGAAAAATTCTCCTTCCGCGAAATGGACAACAACTGCGACAAGAATTGCCTTTTATATTAATTTATTGTTATAACTCACGGATTTAAAAAAAAAAAAGAGTACGATAATAAAAATCTCGGTTAGAAATGATACAACCGGAGGTGTATGTGTTATAAGTATAAAATGTCAGGGAGTCAAATGCGCCCACCGAACCCCGAGTGGGGACAGTTGTTCGGAGTGCCCTCTTCTGGCCATTGGGGGGAGGGGGAGGGGGAGAGGGGGAGGGGGCAAGGGAAAGAAATCAAGCCGACGATTCACGACAAGTCACGCGTGTTGGCCTTCAATGCAAGTGAAATAACGGAGGAGAGAGAAAACCTCCCGTGCACTTTGTCTCTCCATAAAATTTACGACTGTCACCTTGAATAGGAAATTAAAAATAGAAATTCGATACAGGCTGCGTATGCCAGGACTGAAAACCCGCCGGAGATGGCGGGGTGTATTTCAGGCACACACTGTCCTTCAGCACCCTCTGAGGCAACCCCTGCTTCCTCCCCTCGGCTTCGATTGGCGCTTTGTGGTACCGGAAAAGTGAAGAGAACGGAAATGGGTTAATGCCGGTGATCGAAGCCCGTTCCTAATTTATCAGGTGTTTCAGAAATGTCTTTGTCGAACCGCATGAAAAGCCTGTGATGAAGAGCCACGACATGAAATCCTCTTTAGGACACCCGGGACCTCTGATCCCTAACCCCGGATTGCCGAGGGCCAGACTTCATTTGAATACAATCAAACTCTTCGGCGTCCAAATATCTTCGGTGTTGGTTATCTGCGTATTTCTATCTGTTTGGCAGTTGTGGTTTTTATTCAGCTCCTGACTTTAGTTTTGTTTTTTTTTTCGGGGGAAAAAAGTAAATGGAAAGATGAAAGAGGTGAGAGAATAGTGTATTTCAAGAAAGAAAAACACGATTGCTTTTGAAGAAGTCGGAGAACAAAAGTACTTTTTACTCAAACTGCAGCAAAATCATAAATTAAATCCGCGATTACAGTAATGTTTACAGTAAAAATTCACTTAACTCCTAAATTTCCAACCCTTTGAGGTGCCAATAATGCTAAATAAAATGGAATACCAATGGAAAAGCTTGCAGATATAACAGCAGAATGTAAGAAAAAGGTTGACTACAATTTTAATATTGTTGCTAATTAATTAATAGAAGCCGATTAAATAAAAAGAATTCTAACAAATATAATTCTTTTTTAAATGTACTCATTCCGTTGATAACAAAAGGTAATAAATAAAAGAAAAAAAGTTTTTAAGTTACAATCTTTTATATATTAAAAACTCACTAAAAGGTAAGAAATAATAAAAAGTATGTGCACATATTAATGTATTTGCACAAAATAAATTAAGAGAAAAAAGATTTTATATAAATAAAAGATGGCTGAGTGTTTTGTATAACACACTCTGTAGTGCTCTGTATATTTAATGCACTCAGCCATCTTTTATTTAAATAAAATCTTTTTTCTCTTAATTTATTTGGGTGTACACCAACGATAGAGGAATGAATATGTGTACATTCTTTTTATTATTTTTTACCTTTTAGTGCGTTTTTAATATAAAAGACTGTAACTTAAAAACTTTTTTTCATTTATTTTTTAACTTTTTAGTCATAAGTTAAAACAAGATTAAAAAGTTAACCTGCAGTTAATAAAATTATAAAAAAACCGTTTAAAAAACAAAAGACAATCGCCAAAATATTGTGACGTCACATTTATTCATACCCCGAAATTTGTCATTGTAAAAAGAATTCCAAAAGAACTCTTAAAAGATCTTAATCTTATACAATTAAACCTTTGTAATTCGGTCTTCTTAATAAAATGCAATCAGAACACAAACCCCATCTTCTTACGTTGACATTCAGCCACCAACCCCGCCGTTACAAAAAAACTATTAAATGACACCTGTCCTTATGTATTGCTCCATACTCAACTTTTCTTCTTATTTTTATAACAAAAATGACAGCTGCCATCATAAACTGCTCATTATTTGATTCATCTTCTTATGTTTCATTTGTGGCACAAACTCCGCCGGCCCGTAGGAGTTAAATAAAAGATTTTAATAAAATGAAATACCAATGGAAAAGCTTGTAGATACAACAGCAGAATGTTAGAAAAGGATTGACTACAATTTCAATATTGTCGCGAATTAATCAACAGAGACTGATTAAATAAAAAGAATTCTAACAAAAATAATTCTTTTTTAAATGTACTCATTCCGTTGATAACAATAGGGAAAAAGAAACATAAAAAGTGGGAAAGCAGAGATGATTTCCTCTTATAGTATTTTTGTATTTTACTTATCCTCATCAAAATATCCTTTTGAGTGTATTTAATGATGAGGAAAAACGATCTTTCCTCACACCTCCCCTCTCCTCCCTCCCGGGAAACTAAATCCGAAAATCCCTTCACTGTAGGCGTCATGTTTTAGCACGCAAACGTCCAAATGATTTTTCCCTTTTCATTGCATCGGCCAAATTTTAATTCGATTATCCCAAACTACAGTTCACCCAATATTAATATCGTAATCGAAACGTTTAATCTCATCAGTCGGCCGAGATTATCGAGCATTTGGTGGCCGCGAAGAGCTCAATCACCGTAAAGAAGAAAATTTTTTTCTTAATTTCCGAAATCAGGTCGGATTAAAGGCTTTTTAAAAGTGGTCGGACTAAGTCGGATTTCAAGTCGAACGTGTCGAAATGGCGATACTCTGTCAAGGAGAGATAATTCCAACAGCCGAAGAGAAGAGAGGGAATGGGCCTTTCACTTATGTAACGACGGAGAAGATGGACATGAGAACGATGGGGGCGAGAGTTTCGAAAAGTTAAGTGCGGGGTGGTGCCCCCTTGGCGCCCCTCGGGGCCCAACTCCACCAAAGGGCGACGCAGGGCCCATTCGAAACCTGAGAAAATAGGTCGCGCGCTTTGACATATCCGTTATGATATGTGATCTAACCTACGACATACTACTGGCGCGCATACAATTCATGCCTGTCACGGGCGTTTGTCATTTAAACCTGGATTAGAAATCCTAACCGAGAGAAATAGAAAAAAGGTTCTTGGCATCACCTGATTAATTACTTCACATTTATTCGACTTAGAAACGAATTTTCTCGAGAAAATGTTGAGAGTCCGATCCTAAGATGAGTTTCACGCGCATTCCCTTCCCCGAATTGTGGGCGACTTTTTAATTTCGTTCATCCCAATCAGGATGTGGGTGTTTCGAAGAAGACAAAATGTCACTTTGCTAGGTTCAAGTAGAGGATGTTGAGGTACTGAAACTCAACGAAATATTGCGTATGTCATTAAATTAGGAATTATACGTTACGGAAGCTTTCGGACTTTAAACAAACAATATTATGACAATACAAAATTTAATACTTTCTTAGTTAATTATTTTACTATAAGATTTTATTAAGCCTATGTCTTATTTAATTAGCGATACTGTAATTAATATATCTGTCGGTATTAAAATCAAAAAATATACAAAACATACAATTCTTCTTCTTTAATACTCTTATTTAGTTCTATTATAAGTAAGTATAATTTTAATATAATTCTATACACTTATCCATACAATATTCCTTACATTTACCTATAAAGTATTCTATACAATAATCTATACATCTATACAATTATCTATATATCTAACAAAATATACAAAACATAACATTCTTCTTTAATACTCTTATATAGTTCTATTAATACTACTAATTCTAAAGATAAACTCTGTTTCTTCTGTTATTTATATTAATTAAATTATAATATAATTAAAATATAAATGTGACTGTTGTAAAGCATTTTTAAAAAAAGTTATTTTATTGAAGGCGAAATTAATTTCACTTTGTAAGTAACTCTTAAGGGTGGAAAAGGAAAAGTTTTGTATTTTCGAAATACTTTGAGCGCTACCGTAAGTGAGGGGAACTTTCCTTGGGGAGAACGGCTCCGGGAATGAGTCGGGAACCTGTTGATTTCCCCATCCTTTTGGTCCCCAAAGCTCCGGCAGAAGTCAAATTGCAGACGGGTTCGTCAGGTAGAAAATGGTAGATTTCCCTCTTCCACCCCTCCCCAATCGCACGGAGAGGAGGAACGTTCCCGAAGGACCTTGAAGATTCCGTGCTCGCCAGCGAGAAAATGGGATCAAGAATTTTACGACTTTCCACCAAATGAACAACTGAAGCGACATAAAACTGTCTTTACTGCCCCGAGCGCAACTTCTTTTTTCGGGCAGCTTTGCAGCACCACCCGTGAACTTTTCATTACGCAACTCATAATTTTTCTCCTGTCAACGGTGACACATTTACGCTTCGAACTGCAGGTTCCAATTCGATTTGTTGTTTCTTCTTTTATTGCGGTTGGAGGTTGTTGTTGACTCTTGCCGTGTCCCATCCTGAAAATAAGCCTGCCGCAGGGGGAGGAGAGGCGTCCTGCATTCCATAACACCGCAACTCGATCGCCATTGGCCGCAGCAGACGGTGGCCAAACCGGGTTGCAATTGGCTGCCAAAGTGGGTTTTGCACGGGGTCTCCACCTCCACCGGTCGACATATCACTGACAATCATTGTGGTGCAGACGCAATTAAAAGCGAATGCACTTTAGAAATCCGTTTCGACGTGACGAATGCGCAGTTGTCAAAAAGGGCAAAACGAAATCTAATCTTTTGTTAAGTGGGCTTGTGCAATCCGTTGCCTTATAAAAACTGCCTTTTCCCTACCTTCGTGATTCTGGTGTCGTATTACCCGGGTGTCAGTCAAGGCTTCACTCCTATCAACATCCATCGCGGTTCCCAGTGCGATTCGCTCCGTGACGGCTACCGAACTCCACGCATTTTCCAAAGTGTAATTCAGGTAGGGTCATTGACATGTTATGCGATTTAAAAACCCCGACAGATTTGTTATTGGTCATTGTGCCGTGCGCGCAGAAGAGGAGAGCTTTCAATGAAATTCTTCCGGTTGCCACCATTGGCCTAGACTTTCCAAATGAGGGCGAAAATCATAACTAAAGTTAGAAACATCTATAATTGTTATTAAATAATCTACAGTAGCGCTCAAAAGTGTTTTGACAATACAAAATTATTCATTCCATCCGTAAGAGTTACAATGTGAAATTTCATTATCTTTCAATAATATGCTTTACAACAGTCGCATTTATATTAATTTATTATTAATTAAAAAGCAAATTAATTTAATTAATATAAATAAGGGAAGAAACAAAGAGTTTATCTTTGGAATTATATAAGTGTATTAAAGAAAAAGCAGAAGACTAAGAAGAATTTGTTATTTTAATATGACAAATATATATAATATTTAATAAATTAAACCTCTAAGGCGCCCGCAGGCATTAGAGATGAAATCTTACAAACATAAATATGCACTGTTTACAATATAATATTAATAAAATAAAAATATGACTGAGTAGTTTTACTATCCTTATAAACATCAGAACAATTGAGGTGGGAAAAGTTTACGTGTTAGGAAAATAAAAGTAAAAATAATACTGTAAAACTTATTTATGCTGAAATCAAAAAGAACTGAGTATAAAATGGCATAATATAATATTAAAAGATTAAAGTTAACTATCATGAAAGTATAAAGGCAAAGTTAAATAACATGCAATGAATAAGAACAAAGAGAAATAAAATTAAATATAGTATAAAAATGGAGTCATATAAAAAAAGTTAAATCCTTTACAAAAATAAAATAAGATACTATGCGAATGTGGCAATTTTAATGCAACGACTGTATCATTAATAGTATCGATAAAATAATTAACTAAGAAAGTATTAAATTTAGTACAGTCAAAATATACTTTTAAGCGCTACAGTACAAATCAATTTCCGGCGTAAAGTGCAAAAAGAGGAAAGGGTTGTGGTAACATCGCAATAACGGAAGACCACCCGGAAGAATATCCGAATTAACAGGTTTTCTTCGTGAAATACCTTCGGGGGTAATTAAATGTCCTCTTGGAGGAGTAAAACTCAAAATCAATGCCCACACAGCCTAGAAAAAATTCAAAGAATGAAGAAGACGCGATGTTCACACAAAAGACATCGACAAGGTGGTCCATCCACACAAAATTGGGTGAGCAAAACACCAAATCGCGTGAAAATTGACAATGAGTGTCCTTTGGAGTGCGGTCCTGCAAAGGAGATTCTCCCTCGGCATTTATTGCATGTTTCGATGAGATATTTAAAAACGTTCCTCGGACGTTTTCAATAAAAAGTTTATGGGACATTTTGATTTGGGTCATCAAGGTCAGGTATCCTCTCAGACAAGGTCTTCGAGTTTGACAAAGAATCCACTAATTTTTTCCACTTTTTGCTCTTCATTTCCTCGAAGCCTTAGTTGTTGAATGAACCAATGGTCAGCTTTCAATCGAGTCAAGGGCTTCTTTGGTGAGAAGTCTTCCTAAAAAGGATTGCACCCATAAAATCTTTTCATCGATGGGAATATTTTAAATAATATAATAAGGAAAGAGATTTGCATTATAACACTAATAAAACGTTATAATGAATACGTGCAAATTTTAATTAATTATTTTGCAAACTCAGAAGAGGAGAAAACCCTTTATTATCATAAGATCGAAATGACTTCCATCGATTTCAACCCCTTCGAATAAATTATTTTACCACCGGAGCACTCCATACTTTATATAATATAATTATAATTCAGAGGAAATTTATTTAAATAATTTAAAACTTCCCTAATTTTCAATTAAAATAACAAAAAACGAATTTGAATTTTACCTTTCTCGATTTATTAATACTGTTAACATTACGTTTCCTTCATTGACATAAATTAACCGAAATGAATTGTAAAATTAAAATATTTTATTTAATTTAATTGATGTCATTAGTAAAGGCTGAAAAGTTTTCTTTCTCGGGGAGAGAGAGAGAGAGATTAATGAGTGATTTGTTGAATTAATCTCGAAGGTATCTTAATTACAGAGATGTTCTTGGAGAAAAAGATTATTGGACGATTGGCTTTGACTAATGGAACGGTTTGTTCCGATCCGGTTACAATAAGAATATATATTAAAGTTATACGAAAGAAGTGAGAGCGTTGGAAAGTGTTTGAATTAAATTGCAATCGGGCGCTCATTAAAAGGTTTCCACTTTTTTTCCCTCTCTCAGATTCGAGTTATGCCTTTTAAGAGCAATGACATAACAATTGCACCACTCGTGATATTAATTCAGTATTTTATACCGCCGCCATTACCTATGACTCTAAATGCGCGTTTAGATGAGTTTCTCATAAAATTTCCATAATTTTATAAGTTGGTTATATATTACGTTGTATATTTTTATTATTAGATATATCCTATTAACCTCTCATTTCATTTCGGTCTCCAATGTTTGTCGGTGAATATTATAACATTCAGTTGGTCATCATCTGGAGAAAACATTTCTCCAGTAAAAAGAGATGCCCATATAGTATTTAACCCTTTAAGTGGATCGCTTAAGTAGTGACTTTTGTAGTGGCCACCTATTTTTGTATATATTCGTCATATCCATTGCATCATTTTTTATATGTTAGGTTTATTTTTATTATAGCTTATAAAATATTGAAATAAAAGAATAAAGGTAGAGAAAATTTGTTTTCTACTTCGTAGAGTTATATATAATTATATGTTATGTTTATGAATATTTTAGGTTATGTTTATTACAGCTTATAAAAGTACAAAGGTAATATATACACATTGAAGAGTAAAGAAAAAAGAAAGACACTTTGTATACTGTATCTTTATGTCTCTATTTCGTAAAGAGTTGAATGTAATTATATGTAATGCTCCTACCTTCCCTCTATTAGCAGAAACAATCACAGGTATATAGTCTTATTAGAGCATATAAAAGTACAAATGTAGAGAAAATTTATGTTTATTACCTAGTAAAGAGTTGAATCGTGCAATGCCCCTGCAATACTTTCAGTAAATAATCGTCTGATTATATAAACCATATATTTATTAATATTTAATATATAACCTAAACATATAAAACATATATAACAAAGTAATGTAGTATTAATAGTTACTTATACTAAATCAAATAAATTAATAAGTCATACTTATTAAACAAACCAAGAAAAATCATTATCCGTATATATATACGTCAAAGCCGCAACAGTGTACAAGAGATCAACCGTATATATATACGGATATATCCGCTTAACGGGTTAAACTTACCTTTTTTTGGTGCAGTATTTTTGGAATGTCTTTTCTTGTAAATTTAAAAATTACAGAAATTTACTTTGCTTTTGATACTATGGAAACCACCTCAAACAATAATCAAAGATTGATATTTATAATATTCTATAAACACAACACTCTATACACACTGTATACACTACAACGCAAGCTTGACAAATATATGGGACGTCATCAACAGCAGAAGTCATGATAATGGCTGTGTTTACTTCTGCTGGTTACCATGGCAACCGGCAGACGCTATCCACTGTTGTCGACTCGTCCTAATGCCACGTCAGTAAGCATTATAACATTTCATTTATATTTTATATAAATTTCAGATGTTTATAATTATAATAAATTCAGAAGCTAAGCTCCTGTATAGGCTAAGGCATTTCTTTAATAACCCTGATGATGTTGTAATCTTTCATTGCATTGTATCATTCAAGTGAGAATAAATGAAGGTTTTGTTCTGGTCAGTCCCGGAGTGGATAACCACTACTCTGCCATGTTTCATCCCGAATAAACAATGGGGACTCGTCTTCGCAAAGGAGGAGATCATTCATTGCTGCATAGCATTGACACGGGCGCGGCCGAATTCACGCATGCATTCCGGCCTTATGTAAAGAACCT